>PVKA01039630.1:0-19352 GCA_004027165.1 Ctenomys sociabilis
TCTCTCTCTTTGTGTGTGTGTGTGTGTGTTTCAAAGGAATGAAGTATTATTCCACATGTTATGTAGTTATGCTAGTGAAGAATTCTCTAATGACATAAAAGACAATAATATCTAGACATGTGAAATAATTTTGCATGCTAGTGTATGAGTGGAGATTTTTTTAAAATTTTTTAAAAAATTAGATACCAAAAAATCCTTTCCCTTCTTTTATTTTTGAGAAAGTACTTTATGTCACAAGGTAGCTCACTATCTCTTTTCAAGTGTTTATTCCCTGTGAGGGTTTGTGTCTAGATATTTCCCTGAAGTCTGATGTGGTCATAACACTGTTTTGGAGGTAGCATGTGTGATTGATTGATGGTGCAGTGGTGGGATTACAGTTTGCTGGGATTAAGGGTTGCTGGATCAGCTCACTGATTGGATTGGCCCACCCTAACCCCAGCTTTATTGGTAGAGCATAAAGGGGGCAGAAATAGGCTGTTAAGATTCACTTGTTTCTCTTGCTGTCCTCTGCCATGAGCTGTTGCCCGTCTCTCATGTGTCAGCTTGCCTTGGCGCCAGCCAGTTATTGACTGTGCACTAAATAAACCTTTCTTCTCTTAACTTGGCTGTTGGGTGTTTTGTCTCAGCAATGAGAGAAAAGTAACTAAGTCATACGCAGACTTCATTTTATATTCTAACCAGCCACAGAATAAAAATAGGAAAATTTTGGAGAAAAGGCAAAAATCTCAGCATGCCTAAATCTTAGAAATAGTTGGTAACACAATTTAAGCTTTCTTCGCAGCTCTGCCTTGGTTAGTCTTTTCTACTCTCTGAGCTCATGTCTCTCATTAGTAAAAGAGGAGTGGCTGGGGATTTCCTGTGAAATATAATGGACAATTTATCTCTCTTTTGAGAGGGTGCCCAGATGAGAAAAAATCAGACAGCTCCTTCAGGAGCTCCTAGATGGAAGCAAATTCCCAAGGCCAGTGTGAAGAACTAGGCAGAATACCAAGGTATTTTGTAGAGGAGCACTCCTAAGCCTAATGTTTGGAATGCCCTGCAAGCAGAGCAAATGAGCACACACAGTTCATGTTGAAAAAAGGACAAATGACTGCATAAATAGAGTAACAAACAATTTCAGAAAATATCTATGACCTAAATTTAGCAACATTGTGATGGACAAAATGACTCCAATTGTAATGGTCCCGTTGCAAATGCAGTGGCAATGCCAGCCCATTAAACCCTCATTACAGAATATTTCAAATATGTTAGTGGAGATGACCCAAGTGCATGCTATTCAAATATGACAAATCGGCTGTGTGTAGTGAAGGAAAGGGTCAGTGTGATATTCTCTTTATATCTGAGTCTTTATCATGTGAATTGAATGGATACATTGAATTCCATCTGAGAAAAGATACATTCACCTGTAAAATAAGGAAGCCTTGTCCAAAACCAAACAAGTCTTTTAGGCACCTATTCTTTTTAGTTTTGGTTAATCTAATTGTATGCAGTTTCTCAGTTTCGATTATTGCTTCATCATCTGACTCTGGGACAACCAGCTCCACTTGCTTGTGCCTGTCATATTTGCTTTACATTTTTCCATGCACAAGCTTGTTTTAAGTCATGTACTCATTACTCATGGCTACTATCATTAACACATAATGAACTGATTTAATGGGTACTACACAATTATACACCCTGTGCTGCCATCTCTTCTCATTCATAAATCCTCTGTTTTAGTGGGAGAAATTTAATTTAATAGATATTAAACTCTCTGCACCCTAAGATTATGGTTGACAATGTCTTCTGTGAATCATTGTCTGACCACAGTGTTTCACCTACCCACACCTCCCTCCTTCCTGTATTTTTGTTTTAACACATATTGCATGAGGAAACATTGCTAATTTGTCTTCCTCAATGAGGTTGAATGCTTCTTGAATATGGAAGATACATGTTTGTATCCGTAGCATCTAGCTGTATTTGACACCATATAAAATTTATTAATAAATTTCATAAAATTATGCCTCTGCTTTTGTCAGTAGGATAACTGAGTATATGGGTAGCTTTTCCCTTTTATATTTGGTTCCTTTGTCTGCCTTGTCAGGGCAAGTTTGACTTGCTCTTTTCTAGTGGGCCAACAGTTGCTATAAGTGACAGTGTCACCAAACGATAAATTTTGTAGGTTATCCAACCAATGTAAAATTGTCTCAAGATAGAAAATCAAGTGTCTCAAAAGAAAATTATATACTACATATGATACATAGTACCACAGTGGTAAAGCATGTTATGAAGTTCTTTTTATGAGCAGCATTCATAATTATAGTTTGGACATAACAGAATATCTCTGTTTTTTTTCTATCATTAAAATGAAGGACCTTGTAGTCAGCATTAGTCCCATTAATTTTCATGTATGGGAACAATGTTGCATGATTATAGTTACTCTCCAGTCGCAGAGGTAGCAGTTTTATAGATCTTATGTCATAGTCATTAGCAGGGTCAGGTTGTGCTCTCTTTGTTGTCACTCTTTCCAGCATTCACCTTGGCAGTAGGTGGTTTGCTCTTTTGGCTGTAGGTGAACAGAAAAATATGCAAGGTCATATGGATTAACATTCTTCCAATTTTCAGATGATCTAATGAGACACTAATAATATTTTCTTCCTCTAATGGCAACTTATTTCCTTGATAAGGATGTCTTTTACATTGAGGGAAGTTGACCTCAGTTTGTAAAGATACATCTGAGCTCGACGCTTTTTGATTATGTTTGCTTTATTTTTGTTTTTATTTAATCCTATAGTGTTTAGATGAGGGGTGAACAATACCTTCATTGCTAAATCAAGTTGGTAATAATGAGCTTGTGTGTATACAACTTTAGTAAAGGAAAATTTTGAATCTTTTATTAGTCACCTCCAGTCACTCTGCCTCTTTACCTTCTATTGGTGATACAGTATGATGTGCCACAACCTGCACAGCTAGTGGAGGCCAGAGAAGGGCCAAGAGGAGATTAAGAAAAAATAAGACACATACAAAAAGGCAATCTGTGATGAAGTGGGACCTGATTCCTGATGGAGAGGCAGTGACAACCCAGCACAGTCTGCATCTTCATACAGGATAAAGGGAGGGGATGTGCTCAATAGGACCAAAAGTGCAAGGTCTCAGTGTTTTGCTGTGAACACTGAAAGGGAAACAATCTCAGAGCTCTGTGTGTTGTAGTCAACAGGGAAAACACCAAGGCCAGACACCTGATGGACTGGCTTTGAGTCCCAATAAGTTGTTTACATAGCTCACCTCTGGAACTCTGTGTAGTTGATCTCCAACTCAGTGACTCCCTCAAGTGATCTACACAATTTACAGTTTTCATTACAAAAGGAGACTTGTCATGTCTCCTTTCATTTGATTTATATGTGAATAGCTTGTGTGTGGGGGGAAGAGTTGGTTATTATGTTAGGTTTATACTTTTATAGGTCATTGTCAAAGATGTGTCGAATGATCCAACATAGATAATTAATATTATTTATAGCTATATTAAAATACTGTGTTTGCAACAACCAATAGTTTTTCAGTGCTTATCTGTTTGACGCTTTAAAGTGTTATACCTATATCTATGAATGGTCTCAACCAACATGCATGGCTCGATATAAAAAATCTAAGCAACATGCTCAGTGTTGCAAAGTTGGGAAGTGGAAACCAACCCCAAGGCAGCTAGACTGACCTCCATTCCAGGCTCTGCTCTGTGCTTACTCCTATAGTACTTCTGTGAAACATAGCTACCTCAGGTGCTGAAGGGCCTTGTTAGCAATCTTGTCATCCCAGAATGCCCAGTGCTCTCCTCATTCATCTGTGGGCAGGTATCTAATGTCTCTTATTAGCTTGTAAAGGAAATGTCAGGTTCCTCTCCCTGTCTGTGACCTTCATTACGTGCTTCTCACTTCCAGTTGGTGACTAGGTACAAGCTCATGGAATTCAAATGGTAGACCTTGCTAGTAGAAATGATGGCAGGATTTTCTTGCCAAGAAAGGTATTCTAATAAATGATGGATAGTTGTGTTTTTCTTAATTAAACACAACTAAAAGACACCAAAAGTAGTCTTTTGAGCCAAATTACCCAGGATAGTTTATTTTTGTGTTTTTTCTTTGAGCCTTAATTTACTCATTTAAGGATGTAGATAATAGAGCTTACTTCTAAAAGGCTGTGTTATGAATTAGGTGATAAAATGTTTTCCAAGTATCTCTGTATGATCCAGCATATTCTTAGGCTTTGGTAAATGTATTTTGTCTTTTCCTTTTCCAGTGAGATTTCTGAAGTTAAAAGTTCAGAGTGAGTTTTAGGGAATTTATTAAACAGGTGAAAAAGACCAATCCTTCTCTTAGTTCTCTTCTTACTTATTTTTCCTAGAAGTCTTTTCTTCAGGGATCACTTCTTATTCTATCATAGTGTAAGCTTACTAAACTCTTGGCATGTTGGATACATTCCATCAACAATGTCCAGGAGTCAACCCATATGAAAGGAAATCTTCCCATAGGAACTTGTTCCTTTTCTATTTTGAAATCTACTCCTCATGAACTTATTTCCATTGCATGGCATTAATATGAATTCTCTTTGCATATGACTTGCTTTCTAATTGAGGGTTATTCTAGCAGTTATTGTTAGGGTTCAGTTCATCCTTTGTGAGATTTCAGAGGCTGACTAAGGGCTTGTTAAACTTGGAATTTAGGAGTAGATTTGCTAAAGTTGTTGTAGACTAGTTTTGAAGGCAGAGAAAACTGTTCCATTTGATAACTTGTGATCAGCAAGGGTGAATAAAGGACTTGGATTTAGAAGACTGGCATATTGCCCTTTTGCCAAGAAAGGCACTTTGCTCCTGGTTAGAAGATTAGAATCTCTTTAATTACATCCTTACTGAAGTCTTTTGAGTGTCCAATAGGGCAAAGTTTCCATATGTTATATTTCAATTCACATATATATCCAGGGATCAAACTCAGGACTTTGCACTTGCCAGGCAAGCACTTATTATACTGAGCTATCTCCCCGGCTCCTGAATTAATATTTTCAATTCACACATTTTCTTCTCAAAACTGCTATTCTTGAAGCACAAGAGAGAGATTTCAATATATTCTTATTTCCTTATTTGAATGTCAAACTTCTGTCCTCAGAACAGATTTTATATGCAATAATAGGCACATATTATCTATGTAAAAGACCTCACACACAGATTTCAAAATAAGGCAAATCCACCTTGAATCTCATGCCAAACAGGTTGTTTTCTGATATATCAAAATCCTTTAGTACAAAATCAGCTCTCCACATCAGCAGGTTTTGTATCTGCAGATTCAACCAACCAAGGATCAGAAATATTTCAAAAATTGCATCTGTACTGAATGCAAACACACTGCTTTTCTTGCCATAATTCCATAAATAATGTAGTACGGCAGCTATTTACAAAGAATTTACATTGTATTAGGTGCTATGAATAATCTAGAGATGATTTAAAGTACATATAATGATACATATAAGTTATGGAGAAATGCTGCACTCTTTTGTATGAAGGACTTGATCATCTACAGATTTTAGTATTTGTAGGGAATAATGAAAACAATGCCCAGTAGACCCGAGGGAATGACTGTATAGTTTTGTCCACACAAGAGTGAAAACACAGCTTTGTGGCAAGACTTTATATGTGAGGTTTCAAACCCAGGTAGGTGAAGTATGATGTGCAATTTTTCATCACGAGTCTTGAAGTAGCAGCTGATGAGGCTTTCTCACAAGCATTTACTCCTTTCTGCCTAGTTATAGGCAGGGATTATGAGTTCAGGTAAGTTCTAATGTTATCTTACATTCTAGTATGTTGTAACACAAAGCAAGTATAAAAATTCATTAAAGATGCTGTTTGGTTCCTGAGGTTTAATTGATAAAATGATGAATTTCTCTTCTGCTTGTACTCAGCCTTAAAGGCCTGCAGGTAACACAAGGCAGTTCACTATTGACACTATTCTATTCTCTCTATTTCTACTTTGCTTCATTACCAGCACCTTTCATAGTATTTTTATATAATAAATATGCCAGTAGATATTTACCTTAAATACCTACTAACTTCCACATTCCAGAAATATTTGTTAATGTTCAATGCGTGAAAATTCTGCTCCATGTTTCTTAAGACTCTGAAGAGGACTTGGGTTACAGTTTGGGCTCTAGAATCTCATGGGATAACAGCAATTTCTTGTTTACAAATCATAAGAATGAAAAATATCATAAAGGAAGACATAATTAGTATAACAATTTTGGTTAAATTGACTCCTACCTTTCCTTGTGTGTCTTCTTTTGACCTTTCCCTACACAAAAAGGTTTATGAGAACAAAACAAAAAATACTGTATGCCAGTAGTTTTCCATTCCTATATAGAAAACTAATGAACAATAAATGTTACACATTATAATAAATGAGGCTGAAGCAATTAGACCAAAGTCTCCATTTGGTGCAAAAGAATTGACTTTCTGCCCATTTGGTGTCAGGCACAGTAGGTGGATATATGGCAGAAATCTTCACAAGTTTACAAACCAGTAGTAAAGCAGTACTTTTGTGTTTGACAAGTATCTGCTGAATGAATGAACTCATTACATGTTATTTTTTATTTGAATACTAGGCAAATTATACTATCCAAAAGAAAGCACTAAGAGAATCAAAAAATAGTAAAAAGACTGATAAGTTGCATTACTCTTTCTTTTAGCTGCCTTTTTCAGCCAGTTGTGGTACGTACCTATAATCCCCACTATGTAGGAAAATACTGAGGCAGGAGGACCACGAGTCAGTCTAGCAACTTGGCAAAATCCTGTCTCACTGCCACCACTACCACCACAGCAGTAACAGCAATAACCAAAGAAATGGCATCAACAAAAACACACCTGGAAATACTTACTTGAATTTTATGAATATGGACATAAATGTATAATATTAATGATCCTTGATTCCTTTTTCTTTACTTTGAATTTTATTTTTAGCTTTTCAAGATGATTGTTAACTTACGCCAACTAGCATATTATATATCCCTTTCAGCTCTAGGATACATTACAGTGTTTGAGTTTACCCGGGACCTGGAAAGTTATTAAAACAGCAGAGTCACAAACAACTTCTCTGGCCCTTTGTTGACAATGTTTTACGAAGAAACATACAGTATTTTCCTTTACTCAAGCAGTGTTTGATGAGCAAATACTGTTGCGATGAATATAAGGAACACAGCTCCTGACCTCACAGAGCTTATAGTCCACAACTTCAAGGGTTTTCAAAGAGCTAAAAACAAACACACCTCATTTTTCTACGATTCAGCAGTAAAAGAATGGTTTGCTGGAATTTTTCTTATCTTCTCCTGCCAGTCTTTGTCATGCTGCTTACGGAATAAAGTCCCTCTTATCACGTTTGGCAATCAAGATCTTACACATTTAGAAGAGGCAACGTAAATGTTTCCAGCTCTAAAGATTCCATCGATATTTGTGCAATCTGTTAACTTCTGGTTTTGCTTAAGTTGTGCTCATCACTTTCTGAATTATACTGTGATTTTTGGGAACCTTTCATTTCCTTATAACTCAGATGCCCCTTAAACATCCTTTCAAATAAGTCTTTTGACAATGTTATATGTGTTCAAAGCACTGAGAACAGTGTTTTGTTTCAAGGAATCTTTCACTGATTTATAATAACAGTGATGTTTGGTAAAACACATGGAAGGCCTCATTTCAAGTAACCAGTTAGGATCAGATTGGGATGAGGCTGCCAAGTGGGCTCCTATAGACTTTGATTTTAGACCCAAAAAGTTCTAGGACCTTTTTTTCCCTGAAGATTCAACTCATAGACAATTTGAAACTTGGATATAAAATAGAGTATAAAGAAATATTCTATTATAAAAGTAGATGGGGGCGTCTGGAATTCATGAAATTGTCAGATCTGAATAAGGAAAAACCAGCTGTTTCTCATCTGTTTGCATATTCTGTGATTTCTGGCATTATGGAAAATAACATTTCAGAGTTCTAAATATTGATTGGGGATTTAAAGAGTTCGAAGATGCCTGACTAGATTTTTTTGGATGGCACAAGAGTACCTAAGAGTCTCATTTTTGTCCAAGGAGAATGCCAAGTGGTTTGCTAGCATTTGCATTTCTTAACTGTCCATGGAATTAGGATATTTTGACCTCATCTGTCACCCAGACCAGTGCTGTTCCTTTAACAAGTTCAATGGTAGATCCAGGAGCGTAGTCTTATAATGTAACTAATGCAAACCTTTTCTTTTAAAATAGGCTTTACACGGATGGAGGAGGAAGAAGCCAGCCATAACATGATTGACTCTTTGATACCAGGGCTATGTGCTCTACGTTTATCATATCATTTATCCAAAAGTTTCCATGTTATAGACAAAGAATTGTGAAGAGTTAAACGACTTGCTGAAGTTTGTGTAGCCAGTAAGTGACAGAGCTGGGTATTTAAGCCCAGGATTTCAAATCTTACATAAGGTTCTTACTTCTATTTAGCATACCTGGATACCTCAATGTGTATCAATGAACTTTAAGCATGTATTTGTGAAAATTTTAAGATACTACAGGGAGAGCACATTCACATTGTTACTTTTAGGAGAGAAAAAAGAGCTAACTACAAGTGGCATACATGGATGTCACCTGAAGTTCCCTGCTATAAACAAGTAGTTTACTCTTGGTTACTATGATACATCAAAATTCTTCACCAGTCAGATATTAAATAGTATTTTAGCCTTTTCTCCTTTGCTTCATATGAGAAAGCTTCATGCAATGTTGCATTACCCCCAAAAGGACCATGTGCTGACCCCATCACCAGTGACAGGGATTACTTGCTGTCATGCTTACCTGACTTTATGACATATTGTTGATGCAGAGGTAGAAGAATATAATTTTTTTTTCATTAAACAAGTGCTGACTGTAGCTCTCTGTAAATAACAGATTACATTCATTATCTGAAAATATGTCAGTAATGTGCTTCTATAGGGTATGAGGAATTTGTTGGGTAGGTTAGAATTTTAGGTTAACATGATTTTTTAAAAGATGAGAAAATAATAATGTGCAAAAATGTTTTATAGTAACTGTTCTAATAATGGCCTGATATCAGAATTGTCCAACATTTCTACCATCCTCAAGTGGAAATTTTTCCCAGATATAGGTCCTGATTCAGCAGTGTTCACCCTTACTCTTTCCTCTGCAGATTTCTTCTTTCCATGGCCTTCTGCCTCAAAACTTGTTTTCTAGCCTCTTTTATCTTCATTCTGGGTCAGGGTAGTATAGGGATTCAGTTCAGCACCTTTTCCTTCATCTCATAGGACTGATAATCACCTAGAAGTTCCCTATTTACCATCATCTAATCCATAACCAATTTTTCTCCCAGCTTCATAGCAATTTCTTTAATTCAGTTTTTTGCTACAATTTAGATTTGATGACATCATTCTAGGGGATTTGTAACTGTACATAATATATCTTGATTAATCTCTTCCTCTCTTTATTTACAAAGCCTTATTTCTATTTTCTTCTTCTTTTCTCATGTTTTTTTTTCTTTTTACCTCCCCCTTCTGCTCCCTAATTTGCTTTAAATCTTGAATAACTTCTTCATGTTTCTCAGTACCTATTATTAATATTGTTTTGTTATTTACACTTTCAGTTTCTCGTGCTAGAGGGACAGTATGATATTGTCTCAGTGACTTTTCACTCATTGCTGGGACAAATACCCAACACTCAAATTGAACTCAAAGTTTGTGGAGGTTTCAGTCTATACTTGGCTGGCTCCCAGGCAGTGACATATGGCAGAGAGCAGCAGTTCATGGCAGCAGAAAACATCAAAGAGCAAAGGTAAGGGCAGCAGTTGGGGCTTCTAGCCAGCCTCTTTGCCCTTATTATATTTAAACAAATTAACCTGGGGCTGGGGCTGTAGAGCTCACACAGTGTCTGTGCCCTCATTTTGTACAGGATGAGGACATTTACAAACTAAGAATCCTGGCTCTCTGCTGAGAGACTTAAACTTCTAAACTTCTCAAGTTGACACAGTGTATCAACCAGTACAATCCACCCCTTGTCAACCTGGCAACCAGACATTTTCTTAAACATGGACACTCTTACTAACATTTTATAACTTGAACATTGTATTACATTAGAACCATGACATTTTGCCCCTGGGTACCTGTCCAAAGACTTGAGAACATTCTTTTGTACAAAGGGCATTTAAATCCATCTCTAAGAGTTGCCAAAGTCCTAACAATTTCAACCTTGCTGGAATGTCCTAGTCCCAAATCTCCAAGATTTACTGCAAACTTTTATCTGTGAGGTCCCATACGAATGAAAAGTTACACACTTCCAACAGTCTAAAGTACAAGAAAAACATTACCATTTACAAAAGGTATACATAGTAGGATATGAACCATTGGGACCAAAACAAGTCCAACATCCAGAAGAGCAAATATTAAGTCCCGTACTTTCATGTAGAACATCCAAAGCAACCTGTAATGAGATATGAGCTCCAAAAGCCTTACATTGTTCCACTCATAAGGTACTTCTAGTAGCTCCCATTGCTCCTCTTTCAGGCCTGCTTTGCTCACTTTTTGCAGCTTTCTTTAGAAAATCCATGTGCCTGACTTTTTTCAAACTTCAGTGGTTTCCAGATAGACTTATTAAATAGGCTTCTCACTCACAGCTTTATACACTGTTCTCTCAGAGGCACATTGACTGGCCTTCCTGACCTTCTGAAATCTAGGTGGAGCCTTTTTATCCTCAAAACTCCTGCATTTTGAAAGCACATAAAACCAATGCCACACTGGTGATACCAATGTCTTCTGCCAGCTAGAGCAGTAGCCAGGATTTCTTCTCTCTTGACTATAGGGGTTGAGTGCCTAGATGGCTGAGCACTCTGACCCTGACTCCCAGGAACAAATTTTCTATACCGCTACCAATCTGGAACTTGGCATAGCTACTGCCTCCATTCTGGAACAGGGCTCTGTGGCTTTCTCTACAAAGCAAAGTTCCTCACCCTTGTGATTCTGAGGCTGCAAAGGGTAAGAACCTGCTACCTGTTGTGATGGCCCCAGGACATCTTTTCTATTCTCTTGTTCCTCTTGGGCAATGGAGATCTGAGCTCCATCTTTGCAGTCCATAGCCCTCCTGATGCTTCCTTTCTGGCCAAACTCACAACGCTTTAAATTATCCTGCTGGACTCTTTGCTCTTTTTTTTTTTTTTTTTTTTTTTTTTTTTTTTTTTTTTTTTTTTTTTTTTTTTTTTTTTTTTTTTTTTTTTTTTTTTTTTTTTTTTTTTTTTTTTTTTTAATGGTATCTATTGATTAGGAGCGCTTTCTTTTCTTTTTTTTTTCAGAATTTGGGGATTGAATTTAGGACCTTGCACTTGCCCGGCAAGCACTTATTCTACTGAGCTATGTCCCCAACCCCTCTTTGCTCTTGACACTCAACATATATCTGACTAAAAGATGCCAACAATAGCCATGACACTGCCTCAACATTCAAATTCCTTGAGATTTCTTTTTCTAAGATTAACTAGTCCACTGTGCTTAATCTCAGTCTCAGGCAGAATATCTGGACATGAGAAAAAATGAAGACAAAATTTCTTCCAATCCATAACACAGATCATCTGCAGTCCAACAACCAATGCAGTCCTTCTTCCCAGCAGAAACCTCCATAGCCTGGTCTTTACAGACAGGCTTTCTATCAAAATCGTTGAGCTCTGACAGGAATCTCTCATACAGTAGAGCTGAAGGCTTTCCAGTTCTTCACTAGTAGGCAACATATCAATCCTTTCCTATCTTTTCCTATAAGCCATTCCCAAATGCTCTTAATCCACATTGTCAGGAATAGTTACAACAATGACCCTACTCCTCTAGTAGCAAATTCTGTCTCCATTATTTTCTAGTCATAGCTGGGACAAAATACCCAACAATTTAAGTGAAAAAATTAAAGGTTTATTTAGCTCACAGTTTTTGGAGGTTTCAGTCTATACTCAGGTGGCTCCCAGCCAGAGTGACACATGGCAGAGAGCAGCAGAAAAGAGCAAAGAGCAAAGCTAAGGGCAGTAGCTGTGGCTTCTAGCCAGTCTCTCTACCCTACTTATATTATAAACAAGCTAACCTGGAGCTGGAGGTGTAGAACTCACACAATGTCCATGTGGCCCTATTGCACAGAATGAGCATGTTTGCAAAGTAAGAATCCTGGCTCTCTGCTGAGTCACTTAATTAAACTCTAAACTTCTCAGGTTGATATAATGTATCAACCCAGTATAGACATTTACACATATATAACCAGTTTATTTCATTTAAGAGAATGGTCTCAAGGTACATCTATTTATCTAGAAATATCTCAAGTTTATCTATATGTCCAAGTACTATTTCTAAAGAACCCTACGTCTTTATCCATTCATCAGTTGGGCATTTGGGATGTTTTCAGAAATATAGCTATTACAGACTGTGCTTTGATAAAGAGGTGTTTGCATGTATCATTATGGTATGATGCTTTAAATTCTTTTGGGATGATAACAAAAAGGAGAACAACTGGGTAAAGTAGGAATATAATCAAAGTTTTTAGAGGAAACTTTACCCTTATTTTCTTATTATTTTCGGGAACTGGTATTTATTATTAAAGTCATATTTGATGTCAACAAGATGCCACAACTACAAAAAAAAAATTGTGCACATGGCAATCTCAATGCAAATAGTCAAATGGAACTCCAGTTATTAAAAAAGTAATTCAAATTACCCCCAAAAGCAACTGAACTTTTTAAACATCTTTATACATCCAGCCAACAAATTAAAATGGTTAACAAGAACAAGTACAAATTCAGAGATCTAATATTGATGTTTTAAAAAAGGAAACTGCGTAAGCATTTCTATCAATCTGAACATCAGTCTTTCAGCTCTTTCAGCAGCACAGCTTCATTCTGTTCATCATCCAGCAGGCCCTCTCAATCACCTCTGGTGATTCAAATTTAACCACACCTCACCCCTAGGATTTCCCACTCTCCATCTTGATGTTGGCATACAGCACATGGCCTCATTCATTGAATTTGTCCTTTAGCATCTTCTATGTAAAATCAAAAGGGAGATTTCTCACAATTATCTGGCAAGCCTTCCTGGCTGCTCCAGGAGCATGGCCTCCACTCCACCAAAGGAACCTGCAAAGCTTCCTCCAAAGTTTTCATGTTCAATCTCAATGGCGTGGTCAAAGCTGGCACCACCACTGCTACACATGGCCAGGCCCATGTACTCGATGCCAGCTCCAAGGGCCAGACCCGTGGTTGGGGCCCATCCACCCTTATTTCCATAGTGGTTGTACAAGTCTATAATCCCACTTACAGTAGAGAAGGGTTATTTGTCCTTGTAATCCCTCCAGCATTTGTTATTGGTTCAATTCTTGATAATAGCCATTCCTTGAGTGAAATGTAATATGTGTATTTTTTAAATCTGTGTCTCTTAAACGATGAGAAATATTGAAGATTTTGTATTTTTCTGGCATTTACACCTTTTTTTCTTCTAATAAGTATATATTAATCTCCGATGCTCTTTTATGGATCAGATATTTGAATTTGGGGGTCTGATACTTTTCATTTTTATATATTATAGATATTATTTTGATGGACTTTTGGATAAGATATTTTTCCATATCTATGGGTTTTCTTTTATTCGGTTGATGATTTCTTTTGCTGTGTAAAATCTTTTTAATAAGATGAGATCACCAACATTGATTATTTGTAGTATTTTCCATGAAGTTGCAGTGATATTCCTGTAGTCTGCCTACATCTGTGGCTTCAACAGTTTGACCTATTTTTATCTTCCAGCAGATTTAATGTTTCTCTTTTAAAATTTAGATCTTTTACACATTTTGGTTTTAGTTTAGTCCATGGTGGGGGACCTTGTTCTAGTTTCAGTCTTTGGTATGTGGAAAGGAAGTTTTCCCAAGAAATATATATTAAAGAAGCAATCTTTTTTCCAGTGTATGTATGTAGTTTCTTTGTAAAAAATAAGGTGGATGACTGTGTATTGGGTTGTGTCAACATATCCTAATCTGTTCCATTGATCTTTGGGTCTGTTCTCCCCCCCCACACCGTAGTACCACACCATTTTTTTCATGGTATCTTTATTGCATAATTTCAAGTCAATAATTTTGGTGTTATATGCCTTGCATTTGTTAACCAGAATTGTTTTTGTTATTCTAGGTCTCTTCAGGTTCTAAATGATTCATTTTTATTTTTATTCATCTTGAGAAAAAAAAGCAATGAAACATTTGTAAAATAGTTTAGCTATATATTTACAGTAATTAATACATTGCATATTGTTGTCTTCATAGTGGTTATTCAGAGGACAAGATGCAGATGATACCTTGTCTAAACAATATTAGTACAAACTTTTATTCTCAGTGAACTAAGAGAAGGTAGTTGTATATCTATCCTAACACTCTTATGTATGTGTGTGTACATATATACATATATATATGTATGTATGTAAATATCTTTGTTCCCTTTCTTCCCAACAAAACTGTCCTTTATTTACACTTCTGGGAAATTAGTAATGCATGACACTAGATTGCCAAGGAGCTGATAGCTACCGTTAACCAGCAGGTTGTTTACCTCAAGAGTGAGGTAGCTTGTTTGCTTTAGGCACTGGGCCAAGTACCACCTACATATATTTGATCAATTTCTTAGCTTTGTGCCTCTCAACATATCCCTGGTTTTCAATTTGTTTTTTCTGAGATGGGTGTTCCACTGCAGTTAGAGAAGCTGTATTTGGAGAAGTTTTTTCATACTTGAAACCAGCCAAAAAACTGTAGGTACTTGAATTCAGCAAAATAACCCAATATAGTCCAAGAGTCCATAATCATAGTGGGTTATCAGCACAACTGGAAAATGTCCAAAGTTGTTGACTTGAGCCTCTTACAGCTCAATGTATTCATACAGCTTTACTTTTTATACCTCATGATTACAAGTTTCTGCTGGATGTTTAAGACCAACTTAAAGCAAGACCTATATCAGTAAAAATGTAACTTTTGTATCTGAAAAGGTCAGTCAAATCTCAGGATTTATGCTGTAACCCTGAACAGCACCGTGTAGATCTTTTGCAGTGTCAGACACCTGAATGAGTCATGGCCATTGCTTGACCAACTTGTTCTCTGTTAAAGCCTGAGAGAATGTATTCTCTATTCTCTCTAGGTAACTCTCCTTACACAGTATACATCATTGATCACTTTTCTCTGTGGCTCAATAATCTTCTTGATCAGAAAACTTGGGGCACCAATAGAATATCACAGAAGAGGTTTTCATATGTCCTGAGTCTTAACTAACCTTGAAGTACTAGGGGAAAAATATTGCTATCCTTGAAGCCCCTCTATTTCTCTAATTTTTGTTTTGCAAACTTAGCTGTTAAAAATCCACAAGAGAAGCTTAATGATATTATTACCTTGTAACACAGGCAGGTGAGCTTAAAATCACTATATGTCTGAATATCAAATGCCTCAGATATAATAAGGAACTGCTATTTTCCAGCAACCATGAATATTCTAAAATTTAAAACACTACAGAATGTGAAAAAAAATTATATTTTTTTACATAGAAATTTAGAAATCAAACCATATGCAACATTGTAGAAGGACACTCCTATGACTTCTTTTTTTCCTTGTCTCTTCTTTCATAATGTTTTAAAAAATACATTTTAAAGAGAGTGTAGCAGGCCACTGAGATAGCTCAGAGATCTAAAGTGCCTGCTTAGGCAAACTTAGGCAAGCACAGGGTCCTCAGTGTGACCCCCGGGACCACGGTTCCATCCCTGGCATCACATGCCACTCTAGCTCTGCCCTCAGGGTGGGCAGAGCCAGCCACAAAAAAAGGAAAAAAAGACAGTATAACAATACTTTCTATGACATTAGAAGCATTTAGAAGACCAAAATGACAGGTATTTCAAGTATGGTTTTAGTATTACACATTGCTATCTTCAGTGTAGTTACTTCGTTTACAGATACAGCATATAAAGTTAGTCAGGGTAAGAATTCTACCCATTAACTGCTGTTTTCAAACAATCTGGCAGAGATTCTTAGGAGCATTGCCATAATCATATTGTTTAAATAAATGTATGGTTTTGCCCCTGCAATATTTCCTAAAATTTCTCCTTTGTCTCTCTTCATTGTTTAAACCTTAAGTTCTCATATTCCATTTAACTGTGCTTTACCTCTAAATTTTTATTTCTACTTTCGAGTTATTACATGAGGGAGACCATGTGAAATTTACATGTGTGAATCTCGTTTATTTCACTTATAAGTATGGCTTCAAGTTGCAGCACTTATATGTGAAGGCTTCGAGTTTATTTTTGTTTATAGCTGAATAATACTCCATTGCATAACACCACATTTTTTTCATCCATTTCTCTGGTGATGAGAATTTTGGTTGTTTCCAATATTTGGCTGTCACAAATTGTGCTGCTATAAACAAAGGCATGCATATATCACTATGATATGATATTTTCACTTCTTTGAGCAAAATTCTGAGAAGGGGAATACCTGTATTGCATGCGATTTCCAGTTCTAGTTTTTGAATAGTTTCCACACTGATTTCCATAATGGTTGCACCAGTATACATTTTCTATACCATCCCCAACGTTTGTTGTTGGTTGATTTCTTTTTGATAGACATTCTTTACAAGGTGAGATGGTATCTCAGTGTTGTTTTAATTTTCATTTCATGAATGGCTAGTTATGTAGAACATATTTTATAGTATTTATTTTCTTCTTGTATTTCTTCCTCTGAGAAGTGCGTGGTCACCTCAGATGCCCATTTCTGGCTTGAGTCTTTAAATTTTGGGGCCCTAATGTTTTTTACTTCTTTATAAATTCTAGATAAAAGACCTTGTTCTTAGTGCTTATCAGTTAAGATTTTTTCCAAATTTGTGGGTTGTTTTTTCACTTTGTTGGTAATTTCTTTTGATGTGCAAAAACTTTTCAATAAGAGGAGGTCCCAGTTGTTGATTATTTCAAGTATTACCTGTGCAGTTTGATTTCTGTTCATGAACTGTTTGCTTACTCCTATGTCTTCAAGATCCTCCTCTTTCTCTTCCAGGAGATTGAGTGTTTCTGTTTTAATATTTAGATCTTTGATCCATTTTGACTTTAGCTTAGTGCATGGTGATAGACCTGTGTTTAGTTCTAGTTTTCAGCATGTAGAGCTAGTTTTTCCAGCACGTTTTGGTAAAAAGGCTATCTTTCTTCCAGTAAGCATGTTTAGCCCCTTTGTCAAAAATAAGGTGGTTGAGTGTGTCATTTTCCATTATGCTAATTTAAAAGTTATTGTTTCTCTAATTTCTCTCTCAATGTGTTTGTCATCTGCATAGAGAAATGCTATTGACTCTTTGGTATTGACTTTGTATCCTTCTATGCTAATGAATATGTGTATTAATTCTAGTAGCTTCTTGGTAGAGCTTTTTGGGTCTTTCAAATCGAGTATCATGTCTTCTGCAAATAATTGTAGTCTAATTTCTTCTTTACCTATTCTTATTCCTTTTGTTTCTCTCACTTGTCTAATGGCTTTAGCTAATGCTTCCAGAACTATATTGAATAGGAGGGGTGATAGAGGTCATCCTTGTCATGTACCTGATTTCAGAGTAAAATATTTCAGATTTTCCCCATTTAGAATTATGTTAACTAGTTGATTTTCATAGATGGCTTTTATCAGATTGAGGTAGAGGCCATCTATTCCGATTTTCTGTAGGACTTTGAACAGGAATGAGTGTTGAACTTTGTCAAAAGCCTTTTCTGCATCAATTGAGATGATCATATGTGTTTTGGATTTGGCTCTATTAATGTAGTGTATTACATTTATAGATTTGCATATGTTGAGCCATTGTTGCATCCCTGGGATTAATCCTACCTGGTCATGGTGTACAATCTTCTTGATGATTTGCTGTATTCTATTTGCTAGAATTTTATTTAGGATTTTTGCTTCTATGGTCTTGAGGGAGACTGACCTATACTTCTCTTTTTTAGTTGTGTATTTCTCTGGTTTTGGTATCAGTGTAATACTTGCCTCCAGAAGTGGTGTGGGGAGAGATGTTTCATTTTCCATTTTATTGAAGAGTTTGATTAGTATCGGGATTCTGTTTTCTGCAAATTTCTTATAGAATTCTGCTGTGAATCCAGCAGGACCTGAACTTTCCTTTGTAGGTGTTTTTTTTTTTTTATTTTTTTTGTTACATTTTGAATTGCATTGGCAGTTATTGGATTATTGTGAGTTCTTGTATCTTCTTGATTCAGTTTTGGTAATTTGTACCTTTCTAGGAATCCTAGAATTTCTTCTGTGTCTTCTATTCTGTCAGAGTAAAGATTCTCAAAATAGGTATTGATGATCTTCTGAATTTGCACAGGGTCTGTGCAAATTTCACCATTTTCTATCCTTATTGGTTGAATTCAAGTTTTATCTTTCCTCTTTTTGATGAGGTTAGCTAGGGGCTTATCAATTTTTTTAATCTTTCAAAGAATCAGCTTTTGGATTCATTGATTCTTTGAACTGTTTTCTTCATGTCAAGCAAATTAATTTCTGCTCTAATCTTTTATGATTTCTTCCTGTCCTTGGGTTCTGGGTTCAGTTTGCTCTTCCTTTTCTAGATGGTGATGGTGCAGCATTAGGGTGTTCATTTGTTCCCGTTCTATATTCTTAACATGTGAGTTCACAGCTATGAATTTCCCTCTGAGAACTGCTTTTATCACATCCCATAAATTATGATAAATTGTGGTTGAATTTTCATTGAATTATAGATATTGTTGAATTTCTTCTGTGACTCATTGATTGCTGAGTAGGGTATTGTTTAATTTCCATGTATGTAGGGGTTTTCTTTCTGGTTTCCTTTGGGATAATGGGATAATTTCTGTTTTCTTGCATATACTTAAGCATGACCTATGGACTAGTATGTGGTCTATTTTTTTCCCGTTTTTATTTTATTAAAATACAAATGTCAATCAGACAGTTTCAAGACACCTTAACCATACAGAGTCAATGAATTAATACATTGCAAACTGTTTTTGGTCTATTTTATTTATTTATTTATTTTTTCCTTTCATTTTATTGAAGTACAAATGTCACTCAGACAGTTTCAAGACACCTTAACAATACAGATTCGGTAAATTAATACATTGCAAACTGTTTTCATAACGTTTTGGTATTGTACAAGGTGCATACATGATATTATATTTACAGATATTATTTTAGCAGATATCTCTTATCAGTGAATTAAGAGTGTAGCTGCTTACTTATTTTTTTATACCTGAATTATATCAAAAATTCAATAATTATTTTCCTAGTGGATGACCGTAGTACTAGAAGCCGACATAATATCCTGTCCAACCACCATT
>PVKA01039631.1:0-13141 GCA_004027165.1 Ctenomys sociabilis
ATATATATATATATATATATATATATATATATGTATGTACTGGGGGCCTGCAAGATAGCTCAGTGGTCTAAAGCACCTGCTTAGGCAAGCTTAGGCAAGCATGCGAGACCAGTTCAATCCCTGGCACCACATGCCATGCCAGCCCCGCTCCCCAGGGCAAGGAGACCCCACAAAAACAAAAACAAACAAAAAAGGACTAAGAACGATACATGGCACAAACTAAATGCTTAATGAGTTAATGCTCAGAATCCTAGTACAAATTCTCATGTTTAACATGAGATAAGGAAATAGCAACAACCTTTTGTTGTTTTGCTTCTTTTCTGAGATAGGGTCTCACTGCATAGTTCAGGCTGGTTTTGAATTCACTATATAGCCCAGGCTAGCCTTGTACAGAAGCAGTGATCCTCCTGCCCTCAGCATGCCAAGTGCTAGGATTGTAGGTATGTGCCACCAGAACCAGCAATAGGTGTAACATTTTGCTAAAATCATAGAAAAAAATGATAAATATATATATTTTTTGAAGTAGGGTCTCATTACATAGCTCCTCCTGCTTCAGTCTCCATGGGCTAAACTTATTGGCGTATGCCACTATGCTAGATTACAAGAAATATTTCTTTGATTTTGTTTCCTGAGACAGGGTCTTGCTGCATAGTTTGGGCCGGCCTTGAACTCACTATGTTGTTCAGGCCAGTCTTAAACTTGCAATGGTCCTCCTGCCTCATCCTTTGGAGTGCTGGAATTATAGGCATGTACCACTATGCCTGGCTAACAGAAAAAATTTTAAACTCAGATACACAGAAGGCTAATTCCTTTTCACTGTATGTTATCCTTGACTTTACTATAAGAAAAGGACCACCAGGTCCCTGAGCTTTATACAAACTTTTATTATTTGGGGACAGTTTGAAAAGGGACTATACAGCTGGACATAGTAATGCCTCTTGTAATTCCAGCACTTAGAAGGCTGAGGCAGGAGGATCACCTCAACAAAACAGGCTGGGGAAGACAGCTCTGTGTAGTGAGACCCTGTACCAAATCAATCAATCAATCAAAACAAAAGCTGGGCTTGGTAGTGTACTCCTATTATCCCAGCACTTGGGAGGAGGTAAAATCAGAGGACTGATGGGAGGCTTAAGCCAGCCTGAATTGTATAGTGAAACTGTTTTGAGAAAGACAAACACGAGAAATCCTCAAGCTGCTTAAATTTCAGTGGCTTCTCAGTATATACAGAATAAATTCTACTTTCCTTCCTTCTGGCTCAGTCTTCTATCACTCTCCTTTTGTTCACTCTGCTCCAATCACGTAGGCTACCCATACTGGCCCTCTGTTCCTCAGTCATGTTTTTTCTGAGTTTCAGGTACTTGAGTAGAACATTCTTCATGAATGAGGCCAAAGTAGTACAAGGTTATGAACAAGGTACTCATGTAATAACGAGCCCATTGTGATTTCAAGATAAATATAACCTTAAAAAAAACAGACGAAGAACTACCCACTCAGACCCCCCCTCCTGTCCCTCTCTCAGACAGCTTTCTTTCCCTCAATAAATCTATTCTGCTCATAAAAAAAAAAAAGAACATTCTTCCCCGACATCTGCATAGGGCTGGTTTCTCATCATTCAAGGCTCAGCTATAGGAGACTTCAGACCATCCAAAAGAAAAGTACTGTTTTCCATACTATGACATTATTGCTTGGAGTGTAGTTCAGTAATAGAGCACTTGCTTAGCATATGAGGTCCTGGGTTGACCCCAAGTACCACACACTATTCACTTTATTGTGTTAACCTATTCACAACATTTAGCACTATTTGAAATATAACTTGGTTAGTCCTACTCTATGATGGTAACTGATTTTTGGGCCAGCCAAATAGCTCAGTGGATTAAAGCACCTGCAAGCAGGCGCAGGGACCAGGGTTCAATCCCCAGGCCTGTGGTGCTGCCCCCCCCACCAGATGGCAACTGAGACTGGGTGTGGTGGTACAAGCCTGTAATCCCAGCTCTTTGGAGGCTGTAAACAGGCGGATCACCCCAAGTCCAATCTAGTAGTGAGACCCTGAATATTCTGTAGACCCTTCCCTAAAATACAAAAAAGAAAGAAAACAAAAGACTAATTCTTTATGTCTAAAGTGTTACACAAGTAACTCACATTTTTGGTCCACCTTTTCACCCCATCATAACCCTTGGTACGGAGTTTATCATAGAAGAAACTGTTGAAGAAATGCACCTGTGCCAATGACACAAAGAACTGGATGGAATTTAAAGACCTCAGAGCTTCCCACTAAGTACCCCCACTCCAGGCCACTCCATTTTATGTGGCTCTAATGACAGGTCTTGTATTCCCGCAATGACCCCCTCTTGTATTCACTAACCAAAACATTACTGTTTTTAATCCTTTTCTTTGGCAGAACCAGGGATTGAACTCAGACCCTTGCGCTTGCCAGGGAAGCGCTTATTCTACTGAGCCATCTCCCTGGCCCCTCCTTTTCTTATAGATATGTTCTCATTCCAGTTCTTGGGGCTAGCAAAACATCTAAGGCTGGGAGAAAAGAATTGATATTTTCAGCCCAAGTTCAAAGGTTTGAAATATTAACATCTACTACCACTTTCCCCAAAATAGACCTTTATATATACAATGGAAGAGATGAAGGGGATTGGCTGGGCCTACCTTTTCAGGAACTGTGTCCATCACTAGGTCTCCATACATGTTCATCACCTGGGAATAAGATGAAAGGCAACTTGCCATGGAGGTATGGCATGGGTATAGGGCTCTCCACGGAGAGTTCCACACATTCTGCTACCTGAATCTCCTTTCAGCCCTGTCACTCTACCTCTCCTCACCTGGTCATTGAGCCAGTTCTGTCCATACAAGGTTCCCAAGTCATCCATAGTGAGCACATGCCGCTTATAAGAGACTCGGAAGCCCCTCACCATGGCATTGCCTGGCATCCGCTGGTATGACTGGATTAGCTGTAGTACCAGGCCCTTCCTGAGTAGACCAAAGGAGGAACCACATAAGAAATGATGGGAGACAATGGAGCACATATAAATATCTTCCAGAAATACCTCCTACTGCCTTGAATTAAGAATCTAAAATGATTTTTCCCACCCTGCCATTGGTTCTTTTGAGGACCTGCTAAAAGGTCCATAACTCAGAATGGCACATAACTGTATTTCAGAGTCCTTGGTAGAGACCCTACTAGGTGGTTTATAGGGCCTTGCACCTTGCTTATAAAATTCCTCTCCAGGTATATCCCTATGAGAGAAAAAGCAACAGCATTCTCTCCCCATACCATAAGTCCCAGCTCTCCTTTGAAGGTCTTCTGTCCTTCAAACCTCACCTAGATGGTGTAGAGAACTCCTGTTGGAAAATGTCCTCCAACTTTTCTACTACCTCATCAGTGCTGAGGGGAATGAGGCTACCGTACGTCTGAAGGAATTCATCCAAGATGCCTGAGTACAAGAAGGAGAGGAAAGTGAGACTCTCACCTAAGACCTGATTTAGGGAAAGAAACTAGGTTCTGTAAGGCTTACTCTGCACACAAGTCACATGTTCTTCCCGTAGGGGGCTGTGCTGGCCAGCTTTCTCCCCAGGCCGCTCTGCTTCTTCTGCAGCACCCAAATCAGAGCCCTGAAAAAGTTCCTGAGCCACATGGTCCCCAATGCTGCACACATTGCTGATGAGGATACTGGCATCAGGGGGTGCCAGGCTACGCTCCCCTTCTGGCCCAGGTGGTCCCCCAAAGCCATTGGGCAGAGTACATGAGAGGAGACCTATAAGGAAAGGCAAATATGACAGGGATGAGAAAATGACCCCAGTTAAAGAACAGGAGGATTGGGCCAGGAATTTAGCTCAGGGGCACAAGTGCCTGTCTGGCAAACACAAGGTCCTGAGTTCAATTCCCAGAACTAAAAAAAGAAAAAAAAGGGGGGGATTAACTGATGTATACAAACACTAAAACCATAAAGATGGATTGAAGCACAAATTTAAACTAAGGAACAGAGACCCCAAAATGTAAAACAAAGCTGTCTCAGAGTTTCTAAAGCAAAAAAAAGTAGAAATTCCTATTTACAGAACAGGGAAAACACAAAACAAAAATCACAGGGATATTTGTCCCTAATATATGTTTAACACCTAGTTTAGTACCTGGCATATAATAAACACTAAGTACTTGACTAATAAAAGATACGGTTTTGTTTTGTTTTGTTTTGTTTTGTTTTGTCTTTTTGAGACATAGGGTCTCCCTATGCAGTTCAGGCTGGCCTTAAGCTCACTTTGTAGCTCAGGCTGGTCTCGAACTCACAACAATCTTCCTGCCTCAGCCTCCCAAGTGCTGGGATTACAGGCATGCGCCACCATGCCCGGCTAGGGTTTTTTGTTTTTTTTTTTTTTTTTTTGCCAGGTTGATGGCACAGGCCAGGACTTAATAGATTGAAGCAGGAAAATCACTGCAAGTTCAGGGCCAGCCTGAACTGCATACTGGGATCCTGTCACACACACACAATACTTTTTTTTAACTAGAGTTCTCTAAAAAGAAAATGTTCTGAGTAATAATGTTACAGACAAATGTATGGAAAATATACTCCCCTAATGGGATATTCCAATTCGGTATCATGAAAAAGGCATCATCTGCAGATGTACACACAGGGGCTCTTATCTTGAGAGATGGAAAAACAATTTGAAGTGGACAAAACTGATTTTATTCCATTATAGCTCCCTTTATTCCGGGGTTGTTTCTCAGCTATGTCTCCTTAGTTTATTTCCTACTGCCAGCTATTCTGGACCTCTTAACTTGGTCTCCTTAGGCTTAGTTCTCACCACATCAAGAGGTTCCTGGTGCTCCAGGCTCTTAGCCCTCCCCACTCCACCCTGGCCCCTTTCCCACCTTACCCGAGTCAGGGTCCAGAGGAGACTTTGGAGTCCACCTCAGTCCATCTTCCTCCATGGGGGGCCCAGAGGGCATTGGTGGAGACCCTCTCACCCCATCCTCAGCCATGAGAGCACCTAGCAGACCCAGTCGGGGCGGGGGTGGCCCCCTGGGGGAGTCAAAACGACAGCAGGGGGATGGCACCTGTGGCGTTGCACCACCCTCTTGGGGTGAGAGATGGTTCTTGGGGTGTGCGAGGCTCCTCCGTCGGCCCCGGTGGCGCCCCCATAGCTTCCAGTGGAATGTCAGCGAGGTGCTTTTTGAATAGAGCAGCATCTGGAAGGCTCTCATGGCTCTGCGGCGGCGCTGTGAACAGGTTTTTCGATGAGTAGGGCGGGGAGGGCGAGACCGCTGGGAAGTGCCCAGTTGACTCCATCTGGGGTGCAGCCTCCATGCTGCCACTTCCTCTTCCTCATCTTCATCATCTTCATCTTCCTCCTCTTCCTCCTCTTCACTAGCTGAGGCATCAAAAGAGGGTCGAGGAACAGGGAGACGTCTGGCTGGCACTGTGGTCCCTGACCCAGGATCTGGCCCAAATCCTCCACCTGACTTCAGCCGAGGTTTAGGAGGTGGGGGCCAACGAAGACGCTCCCGCCTGGGGCTTGTGTAAGCTGTGCCAGGTCTGGGAGGCTCAGGCCCCCAAGACCCAGTCCCTTGTATAGTCTCTTTCATCTTCCAGTATCCTATAAAATGAAGTTTAGAGTATCAAAAACTATCTATCATCCCCATCCAGACTGCTTTACCCTCAGCATACCTCCTCTGGATTCAAAGCAAATAAAGAAGAAAACATGCTCCAAAACTCAATAGTTTCAGTTTTACTTTTTTTTTTTTTTTTTTTTTTAATGTATTTGGTACTGAGTCTCACTATGCAGCTCGGACTCGTAGTGATTCTCCTTTTGCAGTCTCCCTAGAGCTGGATTTACAGGCATGTGCCACCAAGCCCACTCTCAGTGGCCAGCACAAGCCAGGGGGGTGGGGCCAGCAAAGCACGTGATGGAGGAGGCGTCGAACCTCCATCCTTGCGCTTGCCTAGGCAGGCACTTAATAGTTTCAGTTCTTAAGGGCTCCTTTAGAGTCTGTGTCCTCATTTCTTCCTTGCCTGGGTAGACAAGGAAAAATGGCTAAGCAGCAGGCCACAGAGGTGTTATTTCTCAGAAGCCTGGGGGCTGCCCAGTATTTTTAGGCTCTACTTCTCTATTTTAATTCCACAAGGAGTAGTACTTCTGAGAGCTTAGTACCCATAAAAGTGATTTAGCTCTGGGAAATGGATCAGCATAGTTATCTTAACGCAGTCTAGAGGACCTACGGATAACACAACTTTCACAGCGAAACTATACTCCCGTGTGGGAAGACTGTTCACCTCCCCACCCCATAAATGACGTGAGGAAGATGTATGTGCATGCTGAGATCATTTCAGGTGCAAGTGGGAGTACCAGGGTTATGGCTCAGGAGGTTGAGTCTGGCAAAAAGATAAAAGATTTTGAAGCAAAGGTATCATATTGGTGCTTAGGCGACCAAATCAAAGAGCTGAGGCAGAAGCGAGCCACGAGACCCAGATAGGACCGGCCCAGCTCCTGCCCCAACTCCAGAGACAAGAACGCATCCCAGCACCTGTATGGTCCGAAAAGCTCGGATGGTCGGAGCACAAGGGCCTTCAAAAGCTCCACCGAAGGCCTCTCGGTCTGGGTTTGTGGAAGCGAAGCCTAGGAATGGAAGAGAGCATGATAGGGAGCGGGGGAGGGGAAGAGGCGTCCTCACCGAGAATGGGGAAGCCGGGCGGACAGGCCCGAGGGCGGGCGTCTCCGCCTCAGGCTTCCCGGCTCATCTCTTAGGCGCCGGCAGCGGCCCCGCCACTCCTCTTTTCAGGCGCTGCCGTCTTAATTCAGGCTTTCAACGCTTCTGGGCCGCGCGCCTCGCCGCGCCGCCCCACCTCTGCCACCTCTTGCTCGGCTTCGGCTTCGGCTTCGGCTTCAGCCTCCACCTTCACCACTACCACCTCCCCTACCTCCTCCCCCTCCCGCAATCCCCAGGCCCACCGGCCGCGGCGGCGCAGTATTAATACGTCACACCCGGCGAAGGGCGCCGGCGCGGCCAAAAGCGATCCGAATCCCCGCCTACCCGAGAACGAAGATGCCACGGGACCTGTTGGCCCCGGAGCGCCACGCCGGGCTGCGCCTGCGCATATCCTTCGACCTGGACCTGGCTGCTCCCGGCGGCCTCATCGGTTCCCCTAATGCGCCTGCGTATCGCCGTGCCTCCTTTCGCCCTGCGGCGTAGCCTGAGGGAGTTCCATTCGCTCGGACTTGAGCCGGGGGTTCCCAGGACGCTGGTTCAGTGGGGCGCACCAGAGCGAGTGTGTTATAAAGGGTAGGGAGGTCCCATTACAAGGACCGTCCAAGCCGAGGCGCTAGATGAACTGAGTCGGGGTATCACTCATTCTTTTATTTAACTTAAAGCGAGCATTGAGCAGAAGAGCTCAGAGGGCTGAGGCAAGAGTAATGCCAGGGCATACGATACACTGGTGGCTTCCTGGGCACCAGTCCCATCCCGGAGGGACTTGAACTGGCATTCCACGCCACAGAAATGGAAAGCATGAATTGCAAAACCTGGGACCCGAAGAATAATATGGTTGCAAAAGGGCCTCCCATCTTCGTCTTCGGGCACCCGCGGTAGATGGGCGCGTAATAGATACAACTCTGGAGATAAGTCACGGAAACGGTGGCACAATCGATAGAAGCGAGGGTGGAATTTTTGTTGAGTGAAAAAGTTGAGGGTACTTGGAGAGAGTCGTGGCATAGGGAAGTAGGGATTTTCCCGAGTTGAAGGAAGAAGCTTCCTGACTTCTGCCAAGAGGCAGGACTATTCCCTCAAACAGCCACTAGATGGTAGTGCTGTCCTGGATGCATTCCAATAGACCCATAGGCCTGGACAATGCCTTGCACCCTCTTTCCCATTCCCATACACAAACACAAGAATTTAGGGCTTGATGAGAGATAAAAGCAAGATATTCTATCTCTTTAATACCTATTAGCCCAGAGTTTAGGAAGAAGAGTCATAAAGGCAAACACAAGGAGAGCTTTCTTTTCCTGCCTATTCCCTATGTTTTGTCTAGCCAGCTCTTTTCCATATCCAGTATGTACCCACACTGGCCTTTCCCAGCTCACTGTTTATAACACAGTCACAGTTTCACAAACCCCAGAAAGGTTCCATGTGGAGAGAGGCTAAGTTTTGCCTTTGCCCGGGGAATTACAACACTGAGAATATCCCCTTGCTGTAAATGGAAGACACCTGGGAAAAGAGAGAAAACATGTGCTCAGTGAAGCACAATCTCTGATGTTTCACTTTACCTTTTCTGCTTTCATCTTTCCTGTTTCATGTAAGTACCTAGATTCTGTCCTTTGCCCCTCAGATCTACCTCTCACCAGGCTTCCAACCCCCTACTTTATTCACACCACTCCCCCCAGTCAGTGAGTTCCTGTTCTGCTCACATCTACCTTCCACTGCTCACATAGGTCTCACCTGCACTGTAGCAGCTATTGTAGGCCCTGTCAGGGTCAGAAGGCATGCTGCATATACATCGAAAAAGAATCTCCTGCCTTCCTTGGCCTTCCCGAGATACCACCTGACCCATGGTGAAAGTTACGTCATGAAACAGGACCTGACAGGGAAGAAAGGACATATTGGAGAAAAATAGAATGGTGCAGCTTGGTTCTGAGAGTCCATAGGTACCCTGATATAGAAGCCAGGGAACAAAGATGTTTGGTACAGAGAGATCAGGAACCCTCAGTACAGGGCATACAGACTCTGAGAGAAGAGTGCAGAGCCAGCCTCCAGGCCCCTGTATGAAGCTAGGGTATGTCTGGGGTTACCTGGCTATACAGCAGATAAACTCCAGCGTCCCAGACTCGGACAATGCATCCTTGGGCCTCCAGACCTCTCCCACGCCTAAAAGCTGGCTGCCACATCACCTCTGTCACATCAGAATCCTCTGGAGGTGAGGAGTGTGGCCGTCAGGATTTCTTTGCACTCTCAGACACACACCAGCTCTCCCCTTTTCATCTATAAGAGTCTTTTGGGCACCGGTGCCATCCCCAAGGTCCTGGATTGTGCCTCTACCCCAAAGCCATTATTTAAAATAGTGCTCACCCTTGGATGTAACGTTAATGGGAACAAGATGCAGAACTGAGTTCTTCTCTGCGGAGAGAAGAAGGACATCTCAGCAGTAAGCACATGCCCAAGGTCCTGGAGTTCACCTACCAGCCTCACCCAGGCTGGAACTTGCAGTCCCATGCTGAACCATCACCTCCCACCCCAGCTGTGCCCAAGGGCTCACTCTTCTGCTTCTGGGTAAGCACTGCTCTCTTCCTCCTCCTCCATCTCTCCCCATTCTCCCAGGCCTCCAGGACATCAGATCTCTGCTCATGGAAAGAAGGTCTGCATTAGACTAAGATGCTGGGGTTTCAGAGAGCCTTCCTCCTCAGTTTTCCACCATGCCAGGAATGCCTCAAATCTCTCCTGCACTTTTCCCTGGCACTCTGTGCCTTGATGCTGGCTTCCCTCCAAGATCTGTTAGGTAAAGAAGCGTTAATCTTTAACAGTTTCTTTTCCTGTAATGGCTGCTCCCTTGACTTCTATACCTAGGACCCTCTCTTGCATCCACTTGAAACTTCGTAGACTGGAAAGTTGGAACCAAAAGCCCCAGAGAGCCTACTGCTGCTCATCTCACCACCACCACCATTACCAGATTTCCTTTTCCCCTCACTCACCTGCTCGCCAGGGCGCTGCCAGAGAGACCCTTCCCCTTTCTGGGAGGGTCCTCCACTCTTCTGTAGTTGGCTCACCTCTCTCCTTAGGCTTCGCAGCTCTGTTTGTTGGGTCAGCAGAGCAATGGCACAAACCACAGCCCCTAGAGCTGCCCCCCAACTCAACCAGAGAGCAACTGAGAGTGATGACTCTCGGACTGTGCCCCCCATGTTGTCCAGGGGGCTTTTGGGGGGCAGTGAGAAAGGAAATGAGGCTGGCATGAGCCAGGGACCCTACCAACAGCTGTGGTCTCAGGAATGGGGTAGCAAGGAGGTGGCTGGGGAGCGTGGGGGTTCAGGCAGTGGTGCAGAAAGCGTTACGCAAGGGAAAAGTAAAAAGGAACTTGAGAATAAAAAGGAGGGAAGGGAAAGCAAGCTGGGGATACTTTGGTGTTCCAAGCACCCTGCTGTGGGGCTAGTGTCACCTTGAGCCTCCCCTAGCCTCAGAAGAGTTTAGTGCCAGTCTCTCTAAGAAGAACAGGGCTGCCAGTGACACCCAGGAGGAGCGGCCAGTGCTCAGGAACGCGGGGTTGGCTCCAGAGTTGGGGGAGGGAAGGTTGGCTGACTGTGGGGCATGGTGCCAGGAGCAGGGATGGGGGACATGCTGAGCATTATGGAGGGTCTGGGGTGAGTGTTGAAGACCCTGTGGACCAGGCAAGGGAGAGATCCTTGTGGGAATTTGCTAGATGTGACTGAAAGTGAGAAAAGGGAGGTAGGGTTTGAGAGGGAGCAAACCAGGGACAAGAAGCTGGCTGGGTGCTGGGGTTAAGGCTGGGGCCGGGTGTGTTGGAATAAGACTTGCTCTGCTCCCTGTGCTGAACTTGGCAAGCAAAACTTCCTGTTTCCCGAGAAGAGCTCTTACATAAGGCTCTGAACTAAGACAAAGAACCAGCTCCAAGCCCCCCAGCCACTTCAGAATTCCTCCCCAGGACCCAGGGATCTAGATTCCCCAAATGCCCAGCCCTGCTACCCAGCCTAATGATTCCCGGCCTTCGTTCCAGGGCAGCTTCCCCACCCCCATCCCGCAGCCCGCACCTGCTCAATGTCCTGAGGTCTCCAAGAGAAAGGGCCCTGCTCCTCCCAACCAGGGACTCCCCCGCAGGAGGAAGTTCACCTCCTAGGGAAATGAGGCCACCTCTGCAGTACCTTGAACAGAGGTTTTTTCCTGGGCAGTGCACCTTTCTGCTCTGCCACAAGTGCCAGTTGGAGGCACTCAGATCTCTGCTCCTCAGTGCCCACACTCACTTCCCATAGCCCTGAGCCCCAATAAAGAGTGAGAGAAACTATGACTTATTCTCTTTAATATCCACTTATCAACATTTTGTCACAATAATAATAAAAATAATATCTGTTTTCAAAATCCACAGGGAATTGTCAAGGAGAGAGCTTGTCTTGGGCTTTTACCCCTCACATTTGGGAACTGGCCCAGTTCCAGATTCTTTGGCTTCCAGCCACAAGTTCCAGCTCTTCTCAGTGCCTGAAGCCAGGTCTTCTAGACCCATGCTTGCCCACAGGATCAATGAACACAATGTTCTGGGGAATATGGCCAAGGGAGAGTTGGAGATAAAAGGAGGCATGGGAAGATCAGGGGTTTGGGAGCTAGTGAAGGGGAAGAGGGTGTAAGAGGAAGGGGAATGGGAAAACACATGAAAAAGCCCCCACAACCTATGGAAGGAGGGGCAGATCTGCAGCCTGGAAGGCTTAGGGTGGCATAGAGGGATCTGGATGCTTAGAGCACTGTGCAGGGAGCCAGCACCCTAGGAAATTGCTGGGAGAACGGTCCCTCAGTGAACTTGGAAGAGTCCAAAGTAGGTAAGGTAGGGGGCAGCTTTGAGATGGGCCCAGGGCAGGGTGCGGATCCGCAAGGAGGACCCTGGCCTCAGGGGCAACAGCCCTGACACCTGACAGAGTCGCAGCTGGGGCCCGAGGGAACTTGCTGCAGTGGCTGAGAACTCCTCCAGGCAGCGCAGGGCCAGCACCTCATCTACCAGCAAGTCCAGCTTCAGGTAAACAGCCTTGCCCTCATCAAAGTGCACCTGGGCAGGGGGAGGGCCGGCAGAGTCTAGGCCTCTGCTTGCTCTCACCTGGATTTCAAATTTCCTTAGTGTCCAGGCAGCCCACCCCTCCAAGCCCTAAACCCTCTCTCCTCCAGCCCTTAGCTTGTCCCCTTCTTTCATCCAACACTGAACCTTTCTCCCGTCAGTAAAGGTCTTAACCACCAAGCCAGGTAGTGCTTACCTGACAGTACAGGTAGTAGAGCCCAGCCCTGGTAACTGTAAATTCCCCAATCTGACGGTCATAGCGCAGAGGGTTGGAGCTGTTGATTTTGGCTTCTTCCCAGCCACTCACTGTCCCATCCACACCTGAAGTGGATGTTAAGAGACAAGGAAAAGCCCCTTTACCGTATTGCCACATATTCCCCAGGGATCCGTTGAATTTATAAACATTAAGGACCCACCTTAACTACAGAAGATAGTGATTGCCCAGCATGTGGGAGGAGCTACACTCTATGGAGCCTATAGGGCAATAGGACGTTATGTAAAGAAATCTAACATTCAGGACAGATTCAGGACAAAGTGTCATGAATGGTCACTTCCAGAGAGGAAAAAAAGGACTGAAGGAGAGATAGAGGGGCTTTTACTCCATTGTGCTTGCACTGTCTGCCCCTTTTATATTGAGAATGTATGTTTATACATTACTTGAATCATTAAAATTAGAAAAAATTGGGAGCCGGGAAGATGGCTCAGTGGAATAAGCACTTCCCTGGCAAGCACAAGAGCCTGAGTTCAATCCCTGGTTCCACAAAAAAAATAAAATTAAATTAAATAAATAAAATAAAATTAGAAAAAATAAAACGACACCTAAGTGTCCAATATCTGATGGGCGGATAAACAAATGTAGTCTATCCATATTATGGAATGTAATTTCTGCCATTAAAAGGAAATACAGTACCAAAATGTTATGCTAAGAAGTCATTCACATAAAGAGCACATATTATATGATCCCATTTGTAGGAAATGACCAGTATTAGCAAATCTGAAGGATCAGGAAGGATTATCAGTTGCTTAGGGCTGGGGAATGATGGGAATAGGAGGTGATGGATGGCAGGTACAGGGCTTCTTTTTGAGGTGAAGGCAGTGTGGTAAGTCACCATGGTGACTTTGATTCCCCCCACCCACCCCCCGGAACTGGGGATTGAAGACTCTTGAGCTTGTCAGGCAAATGCTTATTCAATTGAGCCATCTCCCTGGCCCCCACCATGGTGACTGTTGCTCACATAACTCTGTAAATATACTAAAAGCCACTGAGGTGTGTAGCACTGGAGGTTGAACCCAGGGCCATCACACCAAGTTACATGCCCATCACTTCTTTTATTTTTTTATTGGAGACAAGGTCTCTCTAAGTCATTAAATTGTCCAGA
>PVKA01039632.1:0-19350 GCA_004027165.1 Ctenomys sociabilis
TTTTTTTTTTTTTTTTTTTTTTTTTTTTTTTTTTTTTTTTTTTTTTTTTTGCAGCCGTGGGAAGCAAGAGAGCTCTGTCGTCGATCAGGGGGCGGCCAGATAAGGAGCTCGAAGAGGGGAGAGAGCGGGAGGCTGACGCAGGGCTACCTCCCGCTCTGTTCAGGGCTGGGACAGGACCGCGGCAGAGCGACCCTGGGGCTTCTGCTGCGCTCGACGCCTCCAGTGTAGCAGGCGCGAGGGTTAGAAGGGAGAAAAGGAAAGATGGAAGAAAGGGAAGAAGAGAAAGAAGAAAGGAAGGGAAGGAAAAGAAAGAAGAGGGCAGAAAACAGATGAGGCAAACGAAGGCAGGCAGGAGGGCGGGCGGAGAGCCGTGGTGCCGGCAACCTGGCCGGGCCTGCGGGGCCGAGGTCACCGCGTGGGGTCCCTGGCCCTGGCCCGACTAGCTGCTGGAGCCCGACGCCGGTGGGGGTGGGGGCCGCCAGGGTGACCCCGTGTCCTTGGGCGGCAGCGTCCTTCGGGCAGGAAGAAATACGGTACAACCTTCAAGGCCCCATAAATCTTTTTTTTTTTTTTTTTTTTTTAATCTAAGTTAAAACTATGTCTTAAGTCAGAAATTGGATTCTTTGTGTTCTGCAAGTTCGCTGGAGCAACCGAGAGCCCGAGACGACCTCAGACGCAGCTCGGGTTTGTGGGGCGCCTATGCCTCGCACGCGCGTCCTTGAGGGTCCCCAAAGCCCGGTTTGGGCGGCGCAGCTCTTGCCCGGCGCCCCATTGGCTGCGGCGCTGCGGCCCAAATCACAGAGCCGGGCCCGCGTCCGGGTTCCTTGGTGCCAGCAAACCCGCCGCGGGTCGCCCGGGAGGGCCTGCTGGGAGAGAGGGACCTTTGAAAAAAGAGAAACAAAAGGAAACAGAGAAAGGGCTCCAGAGGCGACCTGTTCACTGGGGCGCTCGGGGCCTCTCCAGCCCGCGCCTGGGGTCCTCCCGCTCCGGCTGCGTCTCTACCTCCGTGACCGGATTCTGCAGGCCTGGGGCGCGCGGGGCAGCTTGGAAAATGCGCCCCTGCCCGGGCATCGTCGCCGCAGCTCAAGGCCAACGCGTTGGAAAAGGCAAATCCTAGAGGTCAGGCATCCTGGATTTGATCCTAACCAGGTTAAACATTTTTGTCTTATTTTTTAGTTAACTGACAGGACACATTTCTGTACCCATTCCCTTGCCGGGTTTGAAAATCAATCTAGAGGGGAGAGCCCCGGAAAAGGAACCATCGACCACTCTTTCTTTGTTTGGGGCGCTGATTGTGGCTGGGGTACCTTCTGAGCCCAAGCCTAAGGTCCTTGCCTGTAGCAGTGTCCCGGCTGCGCCCTCTCAGATCCGCTGGCCGGCGAGGTCCGAGGGGCCAGCTGGGGTCCCAGCAAACTCACACGGACGCCCCGAACTCGGAAAAATAAAGGCGAAGCACAACACAAGGGCCAGGCTCGCTCAGGAGCTCAAACTGCAGACCCCGGCTTGGAGGCCGATAGCAGTCTAGACGCAAGTTTCACCAAAGCGTTTATTTTTAGCAAATAAAAAATTTAAAAATTCCTTTTAATGGCAGATCTGAGAAACACTATTTAAAAAAAAAAAACTGGACTCAAAGGAAATCAAGTATCTAGAGCATTCAGGTAACTGCTTTCACACCAACTTTGCAAAATCCGGTCCCTTAAAAAACTCGGTGCAAGGCACCCGGGGACCTAAATCCAGGGAGACCTTGGAAGCTACGGTGTGAACGGCGCTTTCGATCGAACTCAGGTTAAAATTTAAAGCCCTTGATCCGGCTCCGGTTGCCAGTCTCTCCTCCATTCCAGAGTTTTCTACCTCTAGCCCTTCCTAACCCGCTGCAACTGGGAGTCGGCGCGGGGACTGGGGGTGGCAGAGAGGAAGGTCATAAAAGTGACTAAATCAGCCGAGAACGGTTTATGGACCTTCTCGGTAGCAATTTAAAATTCAGAGGTCTTCAGCAGCAATTTACAACGAAGGATGAAAAAAGGAGAATTTTCGCCAACTTCCTAGATTCCGCGCCCCCTCTCCGCACTGCCACCCCTCTCACAGGTTCCAGACTCACGGTTCTGGGACCAGGATCCCTTCTGCCAAGAGGTCGTATCCTCTCTTCTAAACCGCGCTTACAGCACACCCCCAAGCCCTGCGGGACTCTGCCGAGGCGCCTCTCCCTTCCCCAAGTGGAAAAGTAATATATATGTATATATATATATATTATATATCTCCAAACAAAACCAGAGCCCAAAGGCGCTCAGGGAGACTGACCTTTAGAAAATCATTTACTTCTATTAACCTGGGGAGGGGGACAGCTAGGTGCGTGGAGCCATCCCGCGAGATCGCGCCTCCTGACCTCGTTCTCCCCTGTCTTCTCCGTGGGCTACAGGGAGCCCTACCCGTGTCCCGGCCCGCGCCGCTGACAGATGCGGCTGATAACCCGCGACGCCCGTTCCAGTCCTTGGTCGCTAAGGCCCGCGTCCATTCGCACAGCTGCTATCGCCGTTCAGAGGCAGCGGGAAAGGGGTGTGTGCGAGGATGGGGGCAGGGAGTCCGGATTCCGCACCACCTCCCGCTCGCGATTTATTTGCGCCTTACCTGACGTCCAGGGAGAGTCTCAGCAAGCGCGAGGGCACAGCTCAGGGTGTCCCCAGACACCACGGGTGGGGAAGCCCCCTGTCATCTTACGCACCTCGTAAACTAAGCTCTTTGCACCCAGCAACCCCAAGTTAAAATTTCCAAAGTCCAGCAGGGGAATGAGACCCTCCCGAGGATTTGGCGAGCGTTTTAGGAGAAGAAATATGGAGTGGGCACCCTGGGATCCTTCTCTCTCGGGTCAGAGGAGCCCATGCCCAAAGGTCACCCTGACCTGAGCCCTAGCATCCTGAAATTGGGTCGGGGAAACTCTAAGGTCGGTCACTCGGCGCGGCAGAGCCCCAAAACTTATTTACTAGGACGGGAGGTGGGAGGGTCCAGGGGCAAAGGACTTACGCCCCCTCATTTTGGGAAGTGCGCCGGGCAGTGCATCGCCCGCGTCCTCCTCCCCTTTCCCGGGTGTAGGTGTGCAGGGAATTGGGGGCGCTGGAGGTGCACCTCTCCTAGCTGGGCAGAGGTCTCCAGTCAGGTTGGGTATGCTGTGGCCTCTGCCCCTCCAGAGCGTCCCCTAGTTGGGCGCCCCCTGGGGGGCACCCTCTCCCCTCGGCCCTGGCTGCTCCAGGCGCCCGGCCCACGCCCGCAGCCTGCTCGGCGCGCATTGTCTGCCTGGCGGCGCGCTCCCCTCCCCCGCCGTCCCTACCCCACCCTCCTTTTTCTCCTCCCTCCGCCCCTCCTCCTCTGCCGCGCCTCCTCCTCTTCACCTCCGCGCCCAGCAGCTCCCAGAGCGCAGTTCCGACCCACAGGCTGGCACCCTTCGGCGAGAGCTGTTTGTTTAGGGCTCGGTGAGTCCAATCAGGAGCGCAGGCTGCAGTTTTCCGGCAGAGCAGCAAGAGGCGCCTCCTCTCTCCTTTTTATTCTCCAGCAGAGCCGCGCAGACCCCGGACTCGCGCTCTCCCGCCGCCGGCGCCCTCGGCCTCGCTCCGCGTCGCCCGGGGCCCTCGCCGCCGCCGCCGTACTCCATGCGTCGCGCTCGCTCGAGGTTCGGCCGCCTCCTCCACGGCTCACACTCCCCCTTTCCTCCCCATCCCGGCCCGGGGCCTCCGGTACTGCTCCTCCAGGCGAGATCGGCTCCGCGGGTGTCGCCGTCCTCCCCTTAGCGAAGGCTGGAGCGGCTCCTAGGTTCCCGGGAAGCCGCGGACCAACTTCTGGTGCTGTTTCCTCGCCCCGGGTGCTTATCTGCGCGCAGCCTTATCTCCGAGTTATCTCAGCTCAGGGGGGCGGGCGCCCGAAGCTCGGCGGGCAGAGGGCCCTCTTGCTCACTATCTAGCCCCGGTCTGTGTGTGGGCACTAATTCCAGGGCGGTTATCTCCGATGAGGCGAAGCGATCTGGGAAAGCCGCCCGGAGGAGGCCCGCCTGGCTGCGTCGGGCCTGCCTCCCCACCCCCCTCCAGCCTCTGTCATTCTTCCTGCTCTCCCCTTTGGGGTGGCCTCGGCAGCGGGGCGGTCTCCTGCCCCCTCCCTTGCGTTTCCCCCTCCTTTTCTCGGCACGCTGCTCCACCCCGTTGTGTCCGATTCTGATTCCGGAGCGGTCCGGCCTGCCCTGTCTGTGGCTGGGGGTGACTGAGGGCCGGCCGGGCCGCGGGGCCGGCGGCGCGCGCGCGCGCGGGTGGCTAAGGTGTGCGGCGCGCGGTAACGCGGAGGGGACTCCAGGCTCCTGAGCTGCGGGCTCCCAGTGCGACCCCTACTCTCACGGTCGGGGCTTCCTGTACCCGACACCCACTTTCGCTGGGTGGACAGCATGGCTCTGGGACTCGCCTTCGGTCTGGTGCGCAGGGTCCGGGAAGCCGTGGACAAAGTCACAGTTTCGTTTTCGGGGACAGGTTGTGGTCCTGGCGCGAGCAATTTTCTAGCAGGAAATCCTTGTCGTGGTGCGTTTCGGGAGAGGGGCGGCGTCTCTCGCCAACTCGCACACTACTTATTTCGCGTGTGTGGGGTCAGAGGTCTCGGCCGCCTCTCGGGTCCCCCGGGGTCTGGCGCGCCAGGAGAGGATGCTGCGTCCCGAGCAGGGGCACCGGGGCTCGTGCGCGCGGGGGTGTTGATCCCCCAGGGTAGGCGCGCAGGCTCTCCTTTGCCCGCGCCCGGGGAGGAGCGGCGGTGAGTGGCTCGCGGCCCTTGCTCCAGGTGAACCTTCTTTCTCTACCGTCCCCGTCTCTCCTAACCCCGCTTCAGGAGCTAGGAGCCACGTCGAAGCGGCGCCGGACCGTGGATGGCCTTGACTGACGGCGGCTGGTGCCTGACGAAGCGCTTCGGGGCCGCGGCTGCGGACGCCGGCGACCCAGGAACCTTTCCAGCGCGGGAGCCTTCCACACCACCCTCCCCGATCTCCTCGTCCTCGTCCTCTTGCTCCCGGGGCGGCGGCGCCGGCCACTGCAGGACGCCGCAGCTCGACACCGAGGCGGTGGCGGGGCCTCCGGCCCGCTCGCTGCTACTCAGCCCCTACGCGTCTCACGCCTTTGGGGCTGCGCACGGACCTGCGGCGCCCGGGGTCGCGGGCCCCGGGAGCGCCCTGTCTAACTGGGAGGACCTGCTGCTCTTCGCCGACCTCGACCAGGCGGCGACGGCCAGCAAGCTGCTGTGGTCCAGCCGGGGCGCCAAGCTGAGTCCCTTCGCGTCCGAGCAGCCCGAGGAGATGTACCAAACACTCGCCGCGCTCTCCGGCCAGGGCCCGGCCGCCTATGACGGCGCCCCCGGCGGCTTCGTGCACTCGGCGGCGGCAGCGGCGGCGGCGGCGGCGGCGGCCAGCTCCCCAGTCTACGTGCCCACCACGCGTGTGGGCTCCATGCTGCCCGGCCTGCCCTACCTGCAGGGCGCAGGCGGCGCCCCATCCAACCACGCGGGCGGCGCGGGTGCGCACCCCGGCTGGCCCCAGGCCGCGGCCGATAGCCCTCCGTACGGCGGCGGGGGCGGCGCCGCGGCCGGCGGGGGCCCGGGGCCCGGCAGCGCCAGCTCTGCCGGGACGCACGGCTCCGCGCGCTTCCCGTACTCGCCCAGCCCGCCCGGGGCCACAAGCGCGGCACGGGAGCCCGGCAGCTACACGGCGGCGGGCGGCGGGGGCGCGGGCGGCGTGAGCAGCGGCGGCGGCGGGCTGGCGCCCATGGGCGGCCGGGAGCACCAATACAGCTCGCTATCGGCCGCACGGCCGCTAAACGGGACGTACCACCACCACCATCACCACCACCATCACCCGAGCCCCTACGCGCCCTACATGGGCGCGCCGCTGACGCCTGCCTGGCCCACCGGACCCTTCGAGAGCCCGGTGCTGCACGGCCTGCAGGGCCGCGCCGGAGGCCCGCTCCCGGTGCCGCGGGGCCCAAGCTCAGGTAAGCGCGCAGCTGCATCCGCAGGCAGAGCAGGGGGCGGGGCCGGGGGGCTTTGCTTGGAGGTGGACACGCTGGGTTCTTCTGGGGCACCCTCCACCGCCCGGCCTGGGAGAGGTCAGGCTACGGGAAGAAGGGGCTGCAGGGGACAGGCTGGGCCTGAACGCCTTCTCGCACTCTCATTTGGGGTGAGTTTGGGGTGCCACTGGAAACTTGAGTCAGCCTCCCCCCAGACCCACACGCATCTCATTCAACCAAACTCCCCAAAGGCAAGGGCACACGTGTGTTCTGGAAGGGCTGGGGAGAGGAACCTTCGCGGGACCCAGGCCCAGGGGCGAGGGAAGCGGGCGAGGAAGGAGCCTGGGAATCCTGGCGGTTGGCAGGCTGGGCCTCGCTCGGCTGGAAGGGGTCTGGGGCTGCTGCTCCCAGCCCAGGACCCAGGTATCCTCCGAGATGAGTTCCTTCTCCCCCCGCTGCGGGTGAGGGGTCCAGCTCCGCCACACCCTGCTCTGCGTCTGTGGCCAGAGCGCGGGATAAGCTTGGGAAAGAAAAAAACCAACTTTTTGGAAATGCCTTCTTTCAGAAAGCACTTGCGTCTGTGCTGTTGTTTGACGTACCTTCTCAGCGGAAGTGTTCACAGGTTTCTTCTTTCACCTGTTTTGATAACTTGGGTCCTAAGGAAAATCAAGGCTTTGGTTGGTTGGTTGTTGGCGTTGTTACTCAGAGGTAGAGGAGGCAGTCAGGTGTCCTGGCCAAGTGTGCTTGGTGCCCCGGTCTGGGCTTCTCTGGGGGTGGGGGCTTGGTGCTTCCTTTAGGGACTTGAGTCCTACAGTAGGGTTCCTAGTTGCTGAGATGAAATGGAACCTGGTGTCTAGAGGCTTCAGGGGAATAAAGCGTGGTGCTCAGGTTTATTGGGCCTGTGGGCTTGGGGCTTGATACAGGGGCTGTCACCTGGCTGTATAGGGACTTGAGTTTGATTAGAAGGAGCTGAGGGACTGGAAGTCAGGCATCTTAGAGGGGCGGGAAGGGGGTGTTGGTGGCGCGTGATGTGTTTGGGCCAGTCTGGGAGCCCCACGGATCCCGGGTGTGCATGAGGGGGCGCGGCTGCAGCCAGAGGGGATCTGCAACCCAGCCTGTTTCTTCACACACCTTAGCTGATTCCAGGGACACCCCAGCCCTCAGCCAGTCGTGGACAGTGATGGTTCAGACTGAAAACGCTTTCAGAGGATGCAGTTGAAAGCAATGTAGTTCCCTTTTCTTATAAACTTAGCTATTCTTTGTGTACTGTTCTCACTTTCTAGATGTGACCCGACCAAGTTAGAAAAAACCCATCCTTTTGTATATTAACAAAATAACAATGACCTGAGAATGCCCAGAGTTTGCACAGTCTGTTTAGGAATCAGCCTGGGCTGAGCTAGTATTTGGGATTAGGACCCTCACTTCACTTGCCCTCAGCTGTTTTAATGCCAGCTTCTGGCTAGATTTCCTGATATTTTTCTTAAACCATTTTTGGAGGCATACTGTTTAATTGAGTTGAGTAAATGCCAGGACTAAAACCTGAGCACCACGCTTTATTAACGTGGACAGTCTACAAGCTTCTGGAAATGCTTGAAAACTATTCACCCCATCCCCAGGGTCAGAGCACCCCACAACTGCACTGCATTGCTGACCCCTGGGACTCAGGAGCACCCCAAGCAGTCACCTCAGACACAGGCAATGCGTTTAGTGGACTTTTTTCAGTTTTATAAAAACAACTTTCAGAAAAAAAAGTAGAGTAAGGGAATTATAGCTGCCTGGTGCTTGCAGGGGAGAAGTTTTTTTTTTTTTTTTGGGAGGGGGAGAAGTTGAAAGGAAGTATGTGTGTGTGAGGGAGATTTCAATTTTCTGCAGTGGACTTTAAATTTCATGTTGGTGCTTTCAGAGGCTAACAGCTCTAGCTGGGGTGTACACTCGCCTCTGTCTTTATTGTTCCTGGTTTTGCAGGGAATGTCCCTGGTCCTCAGGCCAGGGGCTCTGATAGGTAACATTTTAAAGTCAACAACAAAGATAAATACCTTGTTTAACTTCAGTGTCCTTGAAGTCCCGAGCGCTTTACTGATTACTGTGGTCAATAGTGGCTTTTAGGGCAGAGAAGAATAAATCTTTGTGATTTGCTTCGAGTTGCAGTGTCTCCATGACAACTTTGAACTCGGCTTGTGTGGGATGCTAGCTTCCTTTAAACCAAAGGAATAACTCAAGAAGTGGGGCCAGCCTCTTAGTTGGTAGGGTAAATAGTATTAATGGATGCAAGCATTTTATGTGAAATCACATTTAAATAGCTTCACTACATAGTTGACAGTAGAAGCTACCTATAAACTGCAGGGGACAGAAGAATAAGATCTGCTAGGACGTTTAGTCTTCAAGTAAAATGCTAAGGTGTGAAGTTGATTTACTTTAAAAAGTGATCCACAGATACTCACAAACATGCCAAACTGGAGGCACTTACGTGTTTTAGAAGCCCAAATTTAATAAAAAGAAAACCGTCTCATTTTAGAAAATGCATTCTTTCATTTTTTACTTTCTTGAGAGGAAGTAATAAATGTTACAACCACTTACTCTCCACTAAGATTTGTTTTTCTTAGCAGGTTTAGGAGATGTCAATTCTAAAAACTAAGCAGATCACTAAAAAGATTAAAAATGAGCACATTTAAAAATCGATGGAAGAAATTAAAAATTTTAGTGTGGGAAAATAGCATAGTTTTATTTATTATCAATGGGAGGAGCTTAGTAATTTTCCTAAGCAGTAAAGCATCAACTTTTTATAAAAATTCTGCAGGTAGAAGTCAATATTCTCTCATGCTTTCCTTGTGGCATACATATAAAACTGAATTTCTGTGTTTACTATTGGTGCTGCTTTCCCGAGAAATTTCCTTTTCATTCTAATTAATTGCATTTGTGCCCAATAATGGAACTTAAAATTTCATTTATTAATTCTTTTTTAATTGGGCAAAAGGCTTGTAAGGAAAGGTGGCAGCTATGGAAAATAACTTTTTGCATTACTCAAAGTGAGCAAAGAGGCAGGAGTGGAGGCTGAGGCAGGAAGGATTGCAGCGAGTTCGAGGTCAGCCTGGGTGGGCTCCAAAGTGGGTTCAGGACTAGCCTGGACCACACGGGGAGACCCTTTCTCAACACAAAAAACCAAAACCAAAACAAAAGCAAAGGAAGTGAGCGAGGCAGCGTGTCCTGGGGTGATCGGGTTGTAGAAATCCGTTCTGGGCTTTGACTACAGATAGCTGGGCACAGACCGAGGGGATCAGGGACTTCCGCATTGCTCACCCCAGGCTCTGCGGAGCTTCCAGGCCAGCTCCAGCTTTCCGGCTTTCCGCGGTCTCTCTGGGGACCGAGGGCGTGGAAGTCCGGCCGGCCGCAGAGCGCGTTGGCCCAGGGGTCACCGGGGTGGTGGTGTGGTGGGGGTTGTCCCAGCCCCGCTCGGAGGGAGCCTGGGTACCGGTTTTGGAGGAGATTTGCCGACGCGGCTTCATCCGCTTCTCGTCTCGCTGTCGCCCCAGAGCTGCTGGAGGACCTGCCCGAGAGCCGCGAGTGTGCGAACTGTGGCTCCATCCAGACGCCGCTGTGGCGACGCGACGGCACTGGCCACTACCTGTGCAACGCGTGCGGCCTCTACAGCAAGATGAACGGCCTCAGCCGGCCTCTCATCAAGCCGCAGAAGCGCGTGGTGAGTGTGGCCTGCCCGCCTCCCGGGGTGGGCCGGGGGCATAGCCTGCCTGACCCGGAGGAAGCCCAAGTGCAGGCACTGGAAGCCCGGAGGGCTAATGCTGTTTTCTTAAAATCCAAATCGGTGTTTATCTGCAAATAGCTAGACGTGCTTGCCAGCGCGCCGAAATGATCTTGGGGAGGTGTTCAAGGGCTTGGGAGTGGTGGGGTCTCTGGGAAGAGAAACTGGGGAGGACCATTGTCACCGCATCCCCTTTGGTCCGGTTTGCCTCTTATTCCTGAGAATGGCAGTCCTGAACATTCCGCCTCACCTGGCCCCTCTAGTCACATGCTGGGGCTCCTGTGGCTTATGTCTGGGCCTCAAGGAAAGACAGGTTTAGGCCCCAGTCGTGACATCTTTGGTATGGCCCTTGAGTCTGGTGAATATTTTACTCCAATGTTGGTTATTTTAAAATCCAATCTTGGTTATTTTAAAATCCAGCTCCTTAGAGAACCAAGCAGAACCTGGGAAAATGTGAAGTATAACCGTAATTGAGGTCTTTCACCAATTGCAACATTTCCCCAACGCTTAAGGGATGAGAATTTTGATTTTCTTCAGGGGTTCATGTCACTTTAGCATTGTTCTGTACACTTCTAAGGAGGGGGGATTTACTGCTATTGTAGTCAGAGAAATTAAAGCTTCCTGAATGCCACTAAAGGCTAACATTTGTTTAGCCCAAATACTCATTGCCTAAACACCTTTTTAAAGTAAAAATTTGCAGTTAGATGCCAGACATCTTAAGTATCCAGGTAATTTATTTAATTGTTATACTCTAATTAGCAGAACAAATGCTACACATGTTGTTTGTGTTAAATAGATTAGAGTGAAATTGCACCACAGTGTAGTCTGACACCTTAAAGAGAAGCAATTAGTTTTATGGTTGTTTTGTTTTTAATGTATTTAAAATTAAGTGGCCCAGGTTAATTTAATGAGTGTATGTGCCTTAAACCTGTTACAGGCTCCCATGGCTTAGAATTTTTTTTTGAAAGGATGCCAGTAGCTTTGGTGTGTAACAATGCTTTTATGGTATTAACTATTCAAATATACACCATGTGAAAAGTAATAGGAAAATATTCCAGGGAAGTACCTTGGTTTTGAGTATTGACAGTTCATGAATAAAACAATTATTTTTTAGGGAAAAGCACTCAGTACTATCTCTGAAAGGTAATACCTCCAGATGGTGTAATGGTAGGCACTAACAGGTCTAGTTACATTAAAAAATATCATCAAGTCACATCCATAGGTAGATAGTACTATTTATTTTGTGAATTTACCAGTAAAAATAACTTGCCAGCAAGCAAATGGTGTTTCACGTTTAGTTTTCTTTGTGTGGCAGGTGTCCTGGTCCCCACCAAGGTCGGCTGGTGCGCTCTTGTAAATGGGCTCTAAATGATACCAATTGCAGGGCGTGTCACTATCAATTAGGTCTTTTTGTGGGATTCGTATTTATGGTTTTCATGGGTCTGGGTTCTCAGAAAGTGTTGAACCTGAGTTTGTTTAGCCAGCAGTACTGAACCAATCAGTGTGGATTTGAACTTGCAATGCATTGCAAAATGCGAGATTTATGGTGTAACTTGAATTCCTTGTCAGTGAGGAGTACAACTGTGATCGCTTGCTACAAGGGACTTTTATAACCTGATCACCTCCGTCTCACATGTTTATGAGGACTGGCTTCCCTTATGATCCGCAGTTGGCAATCATAAAGCTCTTTGTTAAAATGGCAAATTCTGATAACAAGTTCGCTCCACATTGGCTCCAGATTCCCCTGGAAACTCATAAATGGCCCATTTTAGAAAATGGATCTTCCTGTCCGTTGTTTGCTGAGATTTCACATTCGTGGAAAGGAGTGCTTGCCTAGAATGTTGTATTTTTAAAAAAACCTCGAGAGAAGGAAAAGTAAAGCCCCAATGTGTAAGATTTTGTTAGTAGTATTTTCATCTTTCTGGCAAAGAAATTTCCCCAAATAGGTTTCCTATCATTTTAACCACATTCTAAGAAGCTGGGCTAAGAATAGGTGTTAGGAACTGTTAGCACCGACTTGTGAAAAATGTCGCAGTGCTAACAGGCTTACTGGTGTCTGTTTTTACAACCGGACTATAAAGAATGCTGCTAACGCAATAAGCAGGGTGTGAACTGGAAATGCAAAATCCAATTTCATCATTCCAATTTGCCGGCAAAGAATTTGCAAATCTCCATCCTGTAGTCTGGGAATGCTTAAGATATCCCTATTGGTGTTTTTATTGCCTGTTCTTCAAAACTTTTTTTTTCAGAGCAGTGTATAGCTAACTTGAACTAATTTTGTTTTCCTTAAAGTTCCCCATAGTGTTTTCTTTTTAAACTGAAGTCACAGCACAGTTTTTTTTTTTTTTTTTTGTCTTTTTGAGACAGGGTCTCACTATGCAGTTCAGGCTGGCCTTAAGCTCACTTTGAAGCTCAGGCTGGTCTCGAACTCACAACAATCCTCCTGCCTCAGCCTCCCGAGTGCTGGGATTACAGGCATGCGCCACCACGCCCGGCTCTCACAGCACAGTTTTTATAGTCATTTAAATCCAGCTTTAAAAGAAATATAAATTTAGTAAGTTAGAGATTAATGTTGTATTTTGCCATTCTGGGGAGGATATTCTACTAGCTTAAATTCGTATTCTTAAAAATAAAAAACTCATTCTTTAAAAGTAACATAATAACTTAGAGGAAATGGAGCATTTTCTTTCCAAATATCTTTTATATCCTTTTTAATATTTCTATTTCTAAGGTTGCTTCCATTAGTGGATGGGCCTTGTAGTTTCGGGTTGATTTTTCCTCACTTAGCTCTGCCATTTCCGGGAGGAGGCAGCGGCTCCCAAGGCCCCTGAGCACACCGGCGCACGGGGTTACTCTTTCGGGACCCCACATCCCAGACGCCACGGTGCTGTGGCTTCCTCAGCCGGACTTGGGGGAGCTCAGGTTCATGCCCAGTTGTATGGCGGTCCCTCTCAAGATACAGCCTTTTGGCAGCTTTTAGAAGATCTTCCCCTTAGAAATTAGAGAGCAGCAGTCGCGGGTGAAGTCAGGCTGCGCTAGCGGGTGTGGTGCGTGTGTGCATTAAGGCCGTTTTGAAAACGTAAAACCGCATGTGCTCCTTCCTTGTGCTCCTTTGTAGCCTTCGTCGCGGCGGCTTGGATTGTCCTGTGCCAACTGCCACACCACCACCACCACCTTATGGCGCCGGAACGCCGAGGGCGAACCCGTGTGCAACGCGTGTGGGCTCTACATGAAACTCCACGGGGTGCGGAGCTCTGCGCGCGAGCGCGTGCCTTTAGCCTGTGCTCTGTACGGTCTCGGTTACCAGGGTGCGAGGGCCGAGCGCTGCCTCAAGGTGCCCTCGTGAGAGGGGTTCCTATCTCTTGTGGCCTGAAAACTCAGTCGAGGCTGGTTCAGCTATCACAAGCTGTACGACACCCCCCCAGTTTAGAAACGTGGAAGGGCGCGGGTGCTTTTTAAGAGTATGTTTAAGGCCAGATGTTTAAACTGTAAGCAGTCCTCAGAGCAACTAGCAAGGCGCAATAAGCAATTTATAAAATTCCTGAATACAAGCAGAGACATTTGTACAGAGGAGTAAATACACTTGATTTTGTACCTCGGCTTAAGAGGATTGCATAAAATATTATAAATATCTGAAACGCACAAAGAAAAATAAGCTTTCAGAGGAAAAGTGCGTGATCTCTTTTATTCATTTATTTATTTACCTACTTATATTTTTGCAGGGCTACGGATTAAACCCAGAGCCCTGCGCTTGGTAGGCAGGCAGTTCGCTGTGGAGCTACATTCCTAGGGCATGCTTGCTACACTTTTTTCCTTTCATTCTTTTTTTTTTTGAGACAGACTCTAAATTGCCCAAGTTATTCGAGCAATAAACACAGAACTGAAAGAATTACATTCTCCTTTGTAAATTGCCCTCTTCCCTCAGTTTTATTTATTTTTCCATGCTGGGGATCAAATCTACCTGCTACCGAGCTACACCCTCAGCCTAATATCCCTTTTTCCCTAAGGAATATCTGCACTTGACGGTGAATGTGTAGCTTTTCTGTACTTGGAATCTGTTGTGTATAGAAATTGGGCTGAAATTTATGACAAGTTTTTTTCAGTGGGGGATTTTAATCCGTGTCAGTCTTTGATTTTCCTTCAATATGCTTAATAAACATAAGGCTTATGTGAATTTTTTTTTTTTTTAGGTGCCTCGACCACTTGCTATGAAAAAAGAAGGCATTCAAACCAGGAAACGAAAACCTAAAAACATTAATAAGTCAAAGACTTGCTCTGGTAAATATAGCAATTTGATTGTGAAGTATTTGTGTCTTAACAGTAGTGCATGTGTATTCACGGGTTGATTGTGACTCTTGCAGGTAATAGCAATAATTCCGTTCCTATGACTCCAACTTCAACTTCTTCTAACTCAGACGATTGCAGCAAAAATACTTCCCCTCCAACACAACAGACAGCCTCAAGGGTAAGTGTGAAAGGAGCGTAGACTCCTAACCTAGTGGGTTGCTCTCTAGTAAATTATCTCAAATTTTATCTTATCTGGCAGCACAATAATCTAAACCAACAGTTTAGTTAGTGGATACCTAAGAATAGCTTTTAGAGGAAGTAACATTTAAATGTCAACAAAATGACAAACTCAAGTACTTTACAAAACATCTTAATTAAGATCTCTATCACTTTTTATGGTTAAATTGACTCAAAGAAAAGCAAGACTTTTTTTTTTTTTTTTTTTTTTTTTTTTTTTTTTAGAGAGCTTTAAATTGTTTTTAAAAAGCAGAACTGCCGTATGAATTTCAAACATCCCCAGGTCTCTCCTGCTCCAACTCATAGGACCTCACATGGCATTGAAGTTGCCTTTGCTTCCTGAATCAGTTCCGCGTGCTTTACTTTTATCCTCCACTCAAAGCAAAGCTCCAGAGCTGTGGTCTGGCCTGCTGTGTGCACTGATCTGTGTTGCCCAGGCTTTGGGGACAGTGCTCGGCAGACTGGAAGACCGGAAGTCTTGGTGACAGAGCAAAGTTTCTGTCCACCTGTGCGTTTCCCCACCCTCGTGTTCATCAGATTCACCTGGAGTGCTCTTTTGGCGCTGGATAGTTCAGGCTGACTTGGGACTTGGGGTGAGTCTCCTGCCGCAGCCCCCCACCCCCTTCCCCTGAGGTTACAGGTGTGTGCCGCCATACCTGGCCTCACTTGGAATACATTGTTTACTTTTTTGTTTTTGGTATTGGAATTGAACTCAGGACCTTGAACTTGCAGGCTGGACCTGGAATGCTCTTAAAAAGGAAAAAAACAAACCAAAGCAAAAACTACCTGACTTCTTTTTCTCCTTTTTCCTTATTTTTTGACCCTGGGGATGAAACTCAGGGTTAGAACACTCCCAGCCTTCAAGCGGGGATTTAAGTTGACCCTTATGCTAATTAAATTTATGCTGAGACTAATTTAGGCTAACACCAGTGTTCCAGCCCCTACTTACTTATTGTTTTTTTCTGTTTGGCTTGGGGCCCTTGAAAACACTGCAGATTCCTGGACCCCACCCTGGATTTTCTTTTGTCTTTTTGAGACAGGGTCTCACTATGCAGTTCAGGCTGGCCTTAAGCTCACTTTGTAGCTCAGGCTGGTCTTGAACTCACAACAATCCTCCTGCCTCAGCCTCCCGAGTGCTGGGATTACAGGCATGCGCCACCACGCCCGGCTCCACCCTGGATTTTTGATTCTAAGTCTTTAGGGGTGGCCCGCCCCCCCCCCCCAATCTGGGTTTCTGAACAAGTGACGCCTGGAAGTGAAGCTGAGGCCCCTGGGGCTGTTTAGCCCCTTCCTTAGCACTACCTTTAACAACCAAATTAGGTATTTAAAACCAAACTTTGAAGCTGCTTAGAACTGTATTTGATGTTTCTCTTTGTCAGGGACCTAAATTCTTAGGAACTTTTTCTGTAATGGAAATGGCTAAGTGGTTTGCAGAGAAGTCTTTCTCTTTTGTTTGCTTTTTCGTATTACAGACCCATGTTAAAGGGCCTTTGTGACAGGTAGGACCGTGCTTGCTGGGTGAATGTGGGATGAAGCTTGGGCGAATGTTTGAGGTGTGCTGTGGAGAACAGCACGGGTTACCGTGGGGAGGTGAAGACACCACAGTTATCTCCAGAGCCCCAAGACTTCAGAAGCGCCGTGCAGTCACAAGAGGCACAACAGCTTTGGGTTTCCACACCAGAGAGTGGCCAGGTGGGCCAGACCTTGGGTCTCACGGCCGGCTGAGATGAGGATTCCACTGCTATTATGGGTGACGCCCTGGGGTGTGGCGAAACCTCATTTGAATGATAAATGGCTGAGGAAGAGTGAGGTGCCCACCCAGGTGGCCACAGTGGGTGTTGACAGGCGGGTGCTGCTGTGGGTGGAGTCTGTTTCCCAGAGGGAAGCAAGGCTCTGGAAGCCTGGGATGGCCCTGTGCTTGTCGTTGCCCTGACTCTAGTGTAGGGATTGGGCAGGTGTGGGGAGATGGAATGTTGCAGGAGGTGGCATTCTTAGGAGAGAGGCTTTGCAGTGGGGATATGTGAGGATGTGGGAACAGGACTGCAGGGCTAGGAGCTCGGTTCTCTCAAGGTCCTCAGCTATAAGCCTGGAGCTGGCTCCTTCCTGGGGAAGGGCAGGCAGCCTCTCAGCTCCTGCAGCATCCAGCCAGGCAGGGCAGGGCAGGGCAGGGCAGGGCAGGGCAGGGCAGGGCAGGGCAGGTCCAGCCCCTCTCTTCCCTGCAGATTGACTCCTGCAGAGTCCTAGAGTTGGTGGGTGGGGACAGCTGAGGCCTGGGCTTGCAGAATCCTCATGGATGATGACATCATTATGGGGGTGTCTCCAAAAGCACTCTCTGACGCGGCAGCTTGGGGGCTGGGTGTCCTTGGTAGAGCTATTTGGTTGTCTATGGATATTGGGGTCTCCAGATTACCAAGGGATGGCATGTGTGCCTGTTGCCCCTTAGGACCTTCCAGTGGCTTCTCTGGGTGAACTAAGCCTTCAGATATGGGGCATAGCCAAGTGACATGACATGGCTAAGTAATGCCAGCCAAGTAGCTGTTCAGGAGAGCGCTGGTGGTGTTTCCTCTGGCTTTCCCTTTGTTAGACAGCTGGCTTGTGAGGGCTGGTGGAATGTTACGGAGGTCCCCAGGGCAGCTTGCGTTTGGGGTTTAAAGGGCCAGTGAGATAGCTCAGTGGACTAAGAACCTGCTTAGGCAAGCGCAGGGACCCAGGTTTGATCCCCAGTACTCAAACCCAGTACTGCTTGCAAGTATGGGCCCTGCCCTGCCCCAGGGTATGCTGAGCCTGCAACCAAGTTTGGGTGTGGTAGTCCATGGCTGTAATCCCAGTGCTGGGGAGGTTGAAAGCAGGAGGATCACTATGAGTCTGAGCTGTGTAGTAAGACCCTGTACAAAAAAAAAGTAGAAAGTGCTGCATATGGGATCCTGGGTGGTGTTGCACTACTGTAATTCTAATCCTCCAGGAGGACTGCCTGAACTACATAAGAGTTCAAGGCCAGCCTGAGTTACACAGTGAGTATAGTGAGACTGCCCCAAAAATGAACAAGGCTGAGGAGATGGCTCAGCTGCACAAGAACGGGGCTAGGGGAGACACACACACAGACACACAGACACACACACACACACACAGACACAGACACACACAGAGAGAGAGAGAGAGAGAGAGAGAGAGAGAGAGAGAGAGAGAGAGAGAGGGAGAGAAGTTACTCCAGAGGTTCCATCTGGCTGCTCTCAGTACCTGCACCCTGGATAGATGCTCTCCTGTATGCGCTGGGAGGGAGGCAGGCAGGCAGGCAGAGAGGTAGGGCAGGGCAGGATGCCTGGCCATTACATTCTTCCAGGTAAGTGGCCAAGTGGCACAAAATCATTTTTGCTCTGCTCTGAAAGAAAGTTCACTCCATGGTCTGCTTTTCACTTCAGCTATATGGACCTGTGCTAATTTGAAGTTTAACAACTTCTAGGGGCTGGGCCCTGGGATTAGGGTCATCTGCTCAGCCAGGGCACATTATCACTCAGTTCCCCTCCTAGGCTGTGCTTGAGGGTTGGGGGGGGTAGTCTGTTTCTGCCTGATGCAACCCCATGTAGGCTGGCACTAACACAATGTCCAGGGTGCTTTGAGCTACTGTATAGACCAGGCTGACCTCAAGCCGAAGGCAACCTTCCTGCCTCAGCCTTCTGAGCCCTAGGGTTACAGGGTGTGAAACCAGTCACCACCAACTACATGTGGTCTGTTTGTTCCTTCAGAATTCCTTGAGTTTATTAAGAAAAATATCAAACTTCACTTTTGATGGACAGTTGGTTAACCTAGGACAAAGACTATTGTCTGCCATTCTGGCTAAGAGTTTTCTTATACAAGTGGACTTAACTGGAAGAAAACATTTAATTGATGTAAACAGACATCACATTTCCTTCGGTGTTTATTCTCTATGATGTAAAAGAGCATAAAAAAAATTTTTTTTTTTGGAACCAGGGATTGAACTCAGGCCCTTGCACTTGCCAGGGAAGTGATTACTCTACTGAGCCATCTCCCCAGCCCCCATTAAAATCTTTTCATTTTCACTTATTAACTGAGTTATATTTTATAGGTTATTTAGTGGAAAAATGTAATGTTCTATGTCAGCAATTCTTAGATTTGATTTAATAAGTAGCCCATAAATGATCTCATTGCTTCTATGACTTAAAACTCTAAAACTAGGAGAATGCTTTATATAAACCTTACAACTCAACTGTCAAATTTTATAGAGAAAGAGTGTTCTGAATTTCTTTTGGGATAGAAGAGATCAGTTTGGAGATGGAATTAGCAATGAGACTTAATGTCTAAGAGATTATTGAACAGATTTTCCCCAAATAATAGTTTCTGTAAATAATCACTAAAAATAGAACCTACTGAAGGTGATAACTGTGAATATGACCTACAGTGAGATTAACTATGGATCCTGCAGTGAATGGAGATGAAAATGGGCCGGTCCTTGTTTTGCTGGTCTTCAAGAAGCTTTGCTAGTCAGAAATGGGTGCCTCTTGTCATCCCAGCACTTGGGAGGCTGGGGCAGGAGGATCCCCTCCTGGGCAAGGCCCTATCTCAAAACAAAACAAACAAGAAGCTTTGCTTTAGGGGAGGTAGTGTTTACGGTTGGGTAGAGGGAGGCCCCATGCCTGGAATTGTTGGTATGGTGCCAGTGGTAGTTTTGGGGCAGGTCTCGAGGCTGATCTGTCAGATGTACCAGGGCTGAGGCAGAGTTCATCAGGGGTCTGAAGGAGGAACAGGGAGCTTATGCAGTGCTGGAGACAGCAGAGTTTAGTGTGGCGGTGGTGGCGGTGGGGTGGTGGTACGTGTGAGACACCAAAGGCTGGAGAGGAAGCCTCGATGTAAAGTGGAAATCAAGTGTCCACTCGGTATCCAGCCATGTTCACTTCTAAATGCTCTCTCTGCTGCTTCAGTGACCAATGTAGGTTCTGTGTATTCAGAAGACCTAGTTTCGACAGCATTCCTAATTGGAGCATTCTGATGATTGCCGAAAAGTTTTTTTTTTTTTTTTTTTTTTTTTTTTTTTTT
>PVKA01039633.1:0-19349 GCA_004027165.1 Ctenomys sociabilis
GCCCATAGCAGCCATGCAGGGACGTAGCAGCCATACGGGGCCCATAGCAGCCATGCAGGCCCATAGCAGCCATGCAGGGGCCGTAGCAGCCATGGAGGCACCATCAACACACAGGCCTGAAGGTTTATTGTAACTTTATTGTCATAGGAGATAAAATCGTACTGACACAAAAGCATACGTGTAGATTAATAAAGAGAATGGAGGATGTCGAAATGCCTCGAGATATTCAGCCACCTTTTCTCTGGCAAATGTTCCAACAACCTGTGCTGCTTGAAGGATAGTGTTTTCATCAAAATATACTGGGAAAAACCGATAATCCATATACACGATTGACTGCAGTCTTACGCACTCATATAGTAAGCAAAAAGCAGAAGGGATCAGGAATCTGAATGTTAGGCTGGACATGGTGGCGCGTGCCTGTAATCCCAGTGCTGAGTAGGCTGAAAAGAGGAGCAGCATTATGCATCCAGTCTATGTAGTGAGACCCTGTAGACCTTGACTAAACATATTTGTCAAAAACAAAAACCAATATCTAAATATTAAAACACTTAATATACTGGAAGACAAAATAGATAAAAATCCTGAAGATGGAGGTGTAGGCAACAACTTTCTGTAAAAAACTTTGACTTCATAAGAAAAATATCTCACAATAAACAAATGGGATATATCAAAAAACACCAAGAAATATCAGCTATAAAAACTTCTTTCTGTATAGCAATGGAAGAAAAAAAAGAAAAGTGTGAAGAGAAAAGCTATAGAATGAGAATAAAAATGGACAGACATTCTTTGAACAGAATATATTTAAAATAGATGAAGACCATCGGTAAATAAAATTAAACCATCCAAAATAAAAAAAATCCAGTAATAAACAGCTGAGATGTATAGAGACTTCTCAGAGTCAGTAAAAATAGTAAATACAAGAGAAAAGTTCAACATCTGTGGTCATTACAGCTATTCCAAGTTGAAAATGTTGAAATTCTATCTTACACAGAATCATTGGCTACCGTCAAGAAATCAAATAATAAAAAAGTGGTACAGTTGCAGGGAAAAAGGAGGACCTCTATTCCTAAAAATATTAAAAGTAGTAGAAATTCTATTTGACCCTTCTTAGTATCCTCCTGAAAATGTTAAAAACATATTCTAGTGACACATGTTGTAACTAGCTGCGTTTTACTCTAGACATAGTTATAATTCAAGATACGCCCATGTATCTTGAAAGAAATTGTAAGACTGGCTTGTGATGTCACTTACAGAATTGGAAAAGAAGGTGTGTGGAGTGTTTCTGAACGCTGGATTTCCGTCCGAGGTCCAGGGCTCTCTGCAGTGTCCCAGGCACGTCCAAACAGGAGGCTGACAGATTTGTGAAAGAGTCTGAAGAGACTATGCCAGAAGGCTGAAGGAGCAGAGAAGAAAGGCAGAGTCTGTTGTAGAAGCCAGAGGACACTATGTTCAACCTCAAGGTGCAGACTGGAGCTCCTCTGAAGAGAAACAGGGCCATCTTTATCAAGTTCCCATTTAAACTGTGCTCTAGCGTGTGTCCTCCACACTCCAGGGTATAGAATGGCAGAGCGAATTTAGTTAGGCTTATAACCATCTCACGTAGGCACATTCAATCAACCATTATACATAAATATCCATATACAGCAGCTCAACTAATAAGAATGAAATCTTATCAATAATCAATATCCATTAATTCATGAGTGAATGCAGAAAAAGTAGCATTTATATTTAACACAGTGCTACTAAGAAATACTTAACATTATAAGTAAAATGAATCAGACCCACCCATTAAACACCACATGGCTTCTCTTTATGGGGAACTCAAAGCATAAGTAATTCAAAAGAAAAAATAAAAGACTGGGTGATAGGACTTTTGCAAGGTGGAAGAGAATCAAAATACTTGGGGATAGGAAAGGATCGGGGAGAGGAAAGAACAATGCATGGAAATGTGTTGCATACAAATATGGACTCCATGGGAGGAAGACATCAGCAAGTACTTCAAACATGGACCATTAAAATATTAACTAGAGATAAAATGTGAAAACATGTTTCCCACATTCGGTAATTTAAAAATCATTTAACGGGACTGGCCAAACAGCTCAGTGGATTAATGTGTCTGCACGCAGGTGCAAGATCTGGGGTTTCAATCCCAGGGCCTGCCATGCTGGCCCCAACCCCAGGGAGCACTGCGAGGGCAATTGAGATTGGACAGCATGGCCTACACTTCTAATCTCAGCTCTCGGGAGGCTGTAAACAGGCGGATCACTACGAGATGTGGTAGTGAAATCCGGAACACCATGTGGGCCCTTCCCTAAAGTATAAATACATAATAAATGAATAAAATAAAAATCATTTCACTTATGATTCATAACATGAAAACAATCTGCGGTTTCTAAAACTGTTTTGTTCTTAAAAGTTTTTTTTTAAATCATTGAAGTGCATTTTTATAAATAATACAGAGTTTCAACTTGATTAAACACCACATTCAACACATTGAATGAATGTTTTTCTCTCATTTCTTCCTTCTCTCTTCTGCTCTTTTCCCCTATCTCCAAAGACTTACTTCACATTCCTCTCTCTCTCTCTCTCTACATATATATATATATTTCTCATATCTCACATAAGACATATATATTTAAATATACAAATATATATATACACAGTTCTCATGTAAAATGAAACATGAGGAAATTAAGTTTTTGTGTTTGACTTTTTTCTCAAGTATTTCTATCCCTTATTCTTGAAAATTTTGTGAGTTTTCCTTTTTTATGGCTGAACAGTAATGAATGGCACAGCGCTGATGTTTAATGCAGGTGAGTTACTGCTGCATAGTCCACTAAAGTAAAACTTTGTAGCTTAAGGAAACAAGTAATGATTAAATCACAGCATATAGGCTGGACTCATGTTGTGGTGTGCGTCTGGAAGTTCCCCGAATGTCTCACGATGTCATGCAATTCCTTCATGGTGGCTGAATCTCGAGCACGCATTGCTGAGATAAATGGTGTCTGACCAGTAAATCAGTCCACAGTGTGCTCAGGCATAGTTCTGGCTAGGATTCAGAGTGTGAGAGCTACACCTGCCCTAGCTGGCTAGTATGCATACAGTATAGGGGAGAGCATCCTTTTTCCCCTTCCTGTGCTTGCTTTTGCTGTCTCCTGCCACCATGAACTGCTTCTCCTCTGTGATGCCACTCTGTCAAGCCTTCTTGCCATGGAGCCAGCTGATTGTGGGCTGAAATCTCTACACCCTGGGAGCTAACTTACCCCTTTCGCTTTTAACTTTGAGCTCTGGGCATTGTCTCAGCACTGAAGATAATTAAAGCAAAGGCACTTTAGCGGTGTGGTATTTCTTAAATGTTTCCTCAGGAGGCCAGCTCATCCTGTTCTTACCGTGGAAGTTGATTGGTGTCTGCTACAGTATCTTTCATTTCCTCCATCAACCTCCAAATTCGCATGTCTTTCAAGGTCTACCAATAGGTCCTGGACACAATTTCTGAACAGAGAAAGATATCAAAGGCACATACTAGACCAAAGTTTCAGTTTTGAACCATTTCATTAAATGTATTTGTGTGAGACAAGTCAATATAAAATATCAGATTTAAAATGGAAGAAAATCAATTCTATCTCATAGTGTAAAGAGCCGCAAAGAGACATTACAAAATGAGACATGGATGATCAAAATGTGTTTTAACAATCATCTAGATTCTTCAAATTCACCATTAAATAATTGAATGCTTTTGGCCTTTGTTCCTTTTCTTCCACTTTAAAGCTTCAAGGACAATGAATTTTATCATCACTAAATCCTATCTATTACTAAGTATTTGGATTTTTTCTGACATATTTCTCAAATATACTTACCTGTTTCCACTTTTGCTGAAATTGCTTAAGTATAATATCATTTCCTGCTCAAGTAGCGCAGTGGATCCTTTTATCCTTTCAAACCACTTTTCTTTTTCCTCTCACTCCACAGTGAGACAAGGCACACACATAGCTTGGTGAGATACTCCAAAGTCATCAGGGTTTAAAACCAAGTGGAGATTTGCCTGGACAGTATATTGATGTTTTCTCCATAGCACTCAATACCAAATATTTTTAAATTGTAGGAAAACACTCTGATATGTTGCAGAGAACTATTGAGAATTACTGGTAAGTAAAGATTTTAAAACATACAATCTGGAAGAAAATATTGTAATTGATTTAGATATCAGCACTTATCAAAGAAATAACAATGAAATATCTTCAGTATTCTCATTTTCTGTGTCACAGCTGAGATTCACCTGTGCATCTATGTCCTTTCAAATTTAATGCATTTGGTGACAAACCTACTCCCAATGTATAAAGGAATCTCTGTATATCATTTCAGATCGATATAATTTGCTTTTCATTTGCATGTACTACTAAGTCATAACTTTCCAAATTGAGATTATTATCTAGATTCCCCACTGCATATAGTCATTTACTGTCTCTTAAAATTGTTTTGGCCATTTCTGAATTCCTTTCTTTGTCAAAGTAAGAAATACTCAAATCATATTGAATATTTGCATTATACAGTATTATATGTAACTTGCAAAAACAAGAACCTAAAATACATGTTAATCATCTCATTTTCTATTTAAAAAGTTTTAATTCTCATCTGTTTTATTTTATATTGGCATATCATAGCTATGTACATTTATTGGATGCAAAAGATGTTATAATTTCGAGTTGATTTTTTGACCTTCCTTGCAGTAGAGAATGTCAGTGTCTAAAATTTTATTTGTGGAACCTGCCACAGCTCATGTCTCAGATTCCCATTTTTCAGCATTCACCTACAAATCAATCACAAAAAATGTCTCTCATTTTAATATACAGAAACATTTATATTTTCTTTTTCTTTCTTTTTTTTTTTTTTTTTTTTGGTACCAGGGATCGATCTTTGGAATTTTCCCTTCCACATGGGAACTTATGGCCCTGGCCTCACTGTGTGCATTTTATTGTATACATATCCAAATTCTGAAGTTTTATCTTCCCATATACAAATGATGTTACTTCTTTGTTTAAGGAAACCTGTATTCAGTGGTATTGGCAGCATTTTGTGAATTTCACTAGCATAAATCCTTTATTATAGAAACCCATCTTTTGTTTTTCCTTTATTTTTATTTACATACACCTGTTGTATTTACTAAACCAAAAATACCAATTGAATGGATAAATAGCATTAATAAATAAGAAATAATGAATAAAATTGAATGTGATTTCAAGTTTGTTCTCTCACACAAACAGACACACAAAGAACTCAATTCATCTCTTTTTGAACTAAAATATAAGAATAGTTTTGGCCGGCCAAATAGCTCAGAGGATTAAAGCACCTGCAAATAGGTGAAGGGACTGAAGGTTCGATACCCTTGGCCTGCCCTGTTGGCCCTGCCCTTGAGACGAACTGAGACAGCAATTGAGTCTGGGTGTGGTGTGGCCCACCTGTAATCTCAATGCTTGTGAGGCTGTAAACAGGCAGATCACTAGGAGTGCAATCTAGTAGTGAGACCCTGAAAACCCTGTAGACCCTCTCTAAAATACAAAACAATAAAAATAAAAAAATAAAATATAAAAATGGTTTTGTACTGAATCTTTTTTTTTTTTTTTTTTGTGATAGCGATAAAAATCAGGACCTTGAACTTGGTAAGCAAGCACTTATTCCACTGAGCTATCTCCTCTCCATTCATAATGAACCTATCCAAAGACTTTAGAATGCTTAAAACTGTAATTTTAAGGGGCTGGCTACAGGGCTCAATGGGCTAAAGTGTCTGCTTAGGCAGAGCACAGCGACCGGTATTTGATCCCTGATGTGCTGTGCCAGACCTGCCCCCTGAGAGTGCTGAGAAGGCGACTGAGACTGGGCGTCATGGCGCGCACCTGTAATCCCAGTACTTGGAAAGGCTGAAAATAGGAGAATCACTACAAGTGCAATCTAAGTAGTGAGATCCTGCAGGCTCTGTAAACTCTGCACTAAATGCATCAAAAAAAAAAAAAAATACAAAACAAAAAAGTGTAGTTTCATGAAGACCCCACTATTCTATTGTGTTAATTGGCATCCATTAAATATCAATGAGGTTCATTTCTGGGAGTTTTATGTTTTAATATGCTTTCAAGCATAAAAGACCAATTTATATTCTTCTTTTACTTTCTCTTTAATTGGTAGTCAACATGACATGGTTGAACATACCAAGACAATTTCAGTCTAGTAGTGACTAAATTGTTTCAGTGTCAGAACTGCTGTACTCATGTATTTGTTCTCTCATATAAGCAGACACATGAGCACACATGCACAAGTAAAGCAGCCCATTGTGGGAACCGAGACAGCTTCAAGGCCGTGCTTTGAGCTCTCACACTGCAAGCCAGACAAACCTGTTTTCAGCCTAACCAGACTGCCCAGGCCTTTCAGTAAATGGTGAATGTATGGCTTCTGCCGAGTGAGCAGATGAAGGAAGGAAGTGCTGTGGAGGTGCCGAGGCTGGCTTGGAGGTTCAGAGTCCAAGCACGTTGAAAAGTGCGCCTGGCTTCAAGTGATGACACGTTTCCTTAGCATGCACCCCGCAAATGATTTCCATATTTTGATAATGGCTTCTGGTACTGGAAAAATAGGATTAAACATGTAAAGCAAATGATAGCCGGACTACTTTCTAAATAGTTTCATCTCAGATGCTTTGTGTGTGGTGACTTATAACATTTCTACCTTCCCAGTAAAAGCTGATTTAGCCAATTTTATGTCCTCTTGTACAAGGTAACTCGTTTTAGATAGATAGATAGATTTGGATATAGATTCTATCTCTATGTTACTATGGGAATTAATCCTTAGAAAATTAATAGAATATGTACTTCTACTCTGATTGTTAATCCTCCTGTATCAAATAAATCTTTTCCTATCCAAGAGTCTTGTATTTTCTCACAGTATTCAAGAAATGGTAGTAAGTTTATTTATCTTCCAGGTGGAATGGAATTTCACACTCTACTCTCTTCTTGATGGAAAATTTTCACAAGGTTTGCTCTGTAATGAGAGGTAAAGTCCAATCTGCAGGAAAAAAATACCTAGGGCTCGTGCAGATAGTGACACAACCATGTGGTGCATACCAGGGCTGCATGTCGCATCCCACAGAGTTCTGATGTTCTCACAAGTTAAGTTGTACGTAAAAGTGGAAGTGAGACTATAATAAGACAAATAATTATAAACATGATAGAAGTGGTTTAAGTCTATAAAGGACTTCTAGTGAAATCAAAATGTGATTCACAAGAGTGAAAAAGTAGCAGCAATAACTAAAGATTGTTTGACCACATGAATATTTACCAAACAATTATGCAATTGCATTTTACATGAAGCCAGGCTCCCTATGATTGCAAAAGGTGAAAATGATATGGAATTTATTCATGGTGCAGTGCTAGGCTGAAGGGTGCTAGGATTAAGGGAGTGAGTGTTACCCATCCTGTGTGGCCTGGATAACTCCTTTCCTTCTTCTTTTCTTTCTTATTTATTTATTGGCGGAACTGGGGATTGAACTCAGGCAAGTTGTGTTTGCCAGGGAAGCGCTTATTCCACTGAGCCATCTCCCAGCCCCAGCCCCAGTTGATTTTAGACTGAAATTTCTACAAACTGTGAGCTAAATAAACCTTTCCAGCTTTAATGTAAGGTGTTTATCTTGGAAAACATAAGGGGTAACAAACTAAAATTAGAACAGCCAGTGATGAATCATAGTTTATCAATCAGCATAGTTAGACATACAAATTAATTTGTATGATCTTTTTATTTATGAATGTCTCTGTATATATTCTATCCACACATTATATCTGTATCAAGCAAGAACCTAAGAGCAGTGGCTTCCAAATTAATATTCATAATCACACAAAGAGCCTGCTATTGGGCTGTGCATATGGTTCTCCATTAAAAGAAATCATGACTTTTTGGAAAAATGACTTAATTTCAGAGTTGGGATATTGGTAACATAAGGTGGACTTATGGACCATATGGAGGGCCTTAAATCAATAATCACCTAATAATGAACAGAAATATGGGAAACTTGAAACTTTCACCATATATTGTGAGCAGCAAAGTATTATATGAATTATAGTCCATTCAAAAATTAAAATTAAGCGTTCATATTGCAGTGAATAATAAATACACTGAAAGTGAAAATACAATGCTGATAGAGTAATGACTTTTGCACACAATAATTACTTAGAAATAGAGATAAGAATAACTGAACCTTGGAAATGCCTGGGAGACAGGCTTCGACTGATTTGAAATAAATAGTCAAAATGAGCATCATCAATAATGCACCAAATTAAACTATGCTTTCCCAGTAAGTCTAAGAACCAAGCACCATGCCTGTAATATTCCAAACTGTTTAATATGTATTCATCATGGACAATCAAGTGAAAATCTGATTTGAAGATTATAATGCTAAATATTTGGTCTGCACATTTGAAAGTTTTCAATATTCAGAGTAACAATAAGGGTGCTGAGGAGATGACTCAGTGGAATAAGTGGTTTCCTGGTAAGCACAAGGGCCTGAGTTCAATCCCAAGTTCCACCAAAGAAAAGATCATTTCCAGAGTAACAATAAGCTGCACCAGAATAATTTTCTTTTTGAATAGTTTGGTTCAGGGTCTCACTACGAAGCTTGGACTCATAATGATGCTGTGGTTTTCAGCCTCCCTGTGCTGGGATGACAGGCATATGCCATCACACCCCATCTTGTTAGCCAACTCAGCATGCCCACCAGTGGGACTGGTGCAGCATATGGTGCTAGGGATCGAACCCCAGTCACTGCACTTATCTAAGCAGGTACTTAGTCTGCTGAATTATCTCATTGGCCCCAGAGTAATTTAAACTAAATGGATGTACCAACAAAAGGTAGTACATACAAAACAATGTTCAAGATGTATTCTGTAGGTGTATATGGATTAAGAGTTAATTATTAATGAGTGAAGATTAAGGTAGTGACAGTTATCTGTATTGTGGTTTTGTAAAAGAATAAAAAGAATTTTGTAGATTGGTCAGAGTACCTACAATTTGTCCGAGATTATGCTACTTCCTGGGTTCCAGATGAAAACATGAAACTATTAGTTCAAATACTTGAATATTACATTTTTGACATACTCTTGAAAATATATCCAGTACATGATGAAATTAAAAATATTTTTAAAAAGATGACTAAAATGGGAGATGTCGATATTAAGCCATAATAAAATAAATAAATGATTGTAAGATTTTAAAGAAAGTTGTAAAATGAAAACTTTGGAGAATTCCGATTTGAATTCCAAATTTGAATTGAATTTGAATTATTCCATTTCTCTGAATAATTGTATTTACTCTAAGGTACCAAAAGGAAGGGATTTATTTTAATTATTTTATAACAGTTATTTTCTTATATGATTTACAGTTTCAAGATGTTTCTGTGAAATTCTATCCAAAGAGCTATGTAGTATTTGATAAAAGATTTTAACAGGACTTTCTTTTTTACTCACAACTATGAACAAAAAAGATTTCTTTTCTTGATATGACTTGTATTTTATGATGATGTTTTGTTGAGTTAATAGATTAATAAATCATTACACATGACTTTTATAGTAAATGCTATAATAACTATTTTAGGTATATTTAGTATAATCTGACAATATTTTAATTTTATGTATAATTTTATTCTCTGGAAACTTTTATCTAAATAAATCAAATACCATTACCACTAAATTTATTTTGATATCCACTCTGTGAGTGTTCTTTTACAAAGCCTTTCTTAGGATTCCACAGATAGATTCTGATTGCGTATTATTTGATGGTCATTGTAATTAGTTCAAAGATTCAAAGATGGTCATAAAGAAACATTTTGCTGTGAGAAGTTTGTTTATTTTTGTTTAAAAAGAAATCCAGAAGGTATGTAAGCTGCACGGAATGACACTCTTAAGCTTACTTAAGAAATTTGAGTAAATGAGCTTCGTAAGACTATGGTAAAGATTTGAAAGTGTTATGAATTTAGGACTCTATCTACTTTTTTTCTTAATTTCTAATTTTAGAAATAGTTCACGGATTACCAAAAATATAAATAAATAATCCAAATTTATTTTCATGTATTACAAATTTTTTGCAACATGATAGATTCTTCTACTTATAGGATCTAGCAATATAAAAGAACGTGTAACAAATTTCACCCAATATGTCCAATACTCACACTTGGCCATGATGCCAACCAGTGGAGACTACTAGTACCTGAACCCTTTTAAACTCTCTCTTTGTGCTCCATGTTTAATTTTCCAACCATAAGTTACATACTACATGCCATGATGTTTTTAAAAGTTAATACCAATTAGTTTAGTTTGTCAATATTCTAATGTTACTATTTAGCAATTCTGCTAACCTTGTTTAAAATTGCAACATTTACTGAAAGAAACAAACTTACTTTAGGAAATATTCTGTTTTCCTTGACAGAATAAAGCAAAATTCTTTCATCTTTTATTGTAAAACAATCTAATAAAATATACATTTTTCTTATGGCATATACATTGTATTTGAAAGTGTGTGAGTCTGTGTTCCATGAATAGCTGGAGAATGTTATACTTTGTCAAGGAAATTACATGTCAGTTAAATTTAAGTCATATGAAATTATAATGTTAAAAGTAATTGATCTATAATTTTTAAATTGCCAGGGATATAGCTCAGTGGCATAAGCACCTGCCTGCCAAGTGCGAGATCATGAGTCCCTGGTACCAAAAGATAAAAATAAAAAATATATATTGTGCATGTTTCATAACAAAAAGTAAAACAAGGAAACTACAGGAACAAATTCACTCACCTATGGAATGTAGTGGGACAAATAGGTATTATCAATAAATGTAAGAATCATTCCATATTGTTCTCTACATAGTGTATGTTTTTCAAGAAGTTTAAATTCAATAATCATTTACTCTTTGCCTGTTAGGGTTGCCCACATTGTCTGGCTCAGGGCTGACCCCAGTGGGTGGTGGAGCACACTTCTAGCTCTGTGTGTTGGGGACACAGACACGTGGCCAGGGCTGTGCTCGTGTCTTTAGCCTTTCCTCTCAGACAGTCCTTTGCTCTCCAGCTGCTATGAGCTAAGCATCTTGCTTAGCTAGCAAATATTTTATTTTATTAAATAATAAGTAAGTTGAGGAGCTGGGCGTGATGGCGCAGGCCTGTAATCCCAGCACTCGGGAGACTGAGGCAGGAGGATTGTTGTGAGTTCGAGACCAGCCTGAGCTACAAAGTGAGCTTAAGGCCTGCCTGAACTGCATAGTGAGACCCTGCCTCAAAAAAGACAAAAAAAAAAAAAAAAAAAGTAAGTTGATAAATATTTTATTGGCCTATTATCACATTGTAAATGCTGTTTCGATCACAATAAAGAGAACACACAATCTACAAAATTGTAAAGCATACATTTTTTCTGTTAGATAAACATTAGGTAAATCTATTACAGCTATGCACAGTAGACTTAAATATGTATAAAATGGATAAATGCCCATAAAGTAGTAATACTGTGACAATGATAGAGAAACAAAGACAGGAAAGTAAACTTAATGCAAACTCTGTGTAATACACACTGCACTTCACAATGAAGGCTGAACAATCTATGTTAGTGTATACTAAGTGGAATAAATAGCAAAATGCTTATATGATCTGTATAGAATTACACCAGTGGATTTTAAGATGATAGGCAGCATTGTTGGTTTTAAGATGATAGGCAGCATTGTTGGTATCTCCTAATTGTTTCTTGCTACAGTTCTCCAACCTGCAAATATGAAGCAAATAAAATTGTTACAAATGTAATTTTTCAAAGTGGTAAGAGGAAATTTCCTCTATACTTCAGAGTACCATGAATCAGTTCATCAGTCAGTGAGTTCACTATGGTATATTTAAAGAGCATATTGATATATCTGCTATATTTTCTCAAAACACCCATATAAGATCAGAATTCTCATTAATTAAAATTTGACACATCAGCAATCATGTGACTATGAGTAGTAATTTTGAATAATTAAAATTTCATAAACAATTTTGGAAAAAACATAAACACGTTTGGAGCATCTAAATTCAACTGTTTTTTTTTTTTAAATTTGACTTCTATTAGAAAGCTAATATCAAAGTTTGATACTATGGTAAATCCTATCCAATGTGATATGACTTGGAAGATAATAGGACTATGGTACTAACATATCCTGAGCATTAGGACTATGGTGGAATACCTATGTTTCCCAGGTAGTACAAATATAGTAGGACAAAAATTATTTGATTAAGGTAATACTATGTATGTGTAGAGTGTTTGCCCCATCCATAAAATGCATGTGCTTAGGAAGATAATTTTTCTTTCCTGAAAAGGCCTTCAGAATACTTAATGAATTTTTTTGTAATTAGATTGGGTGTCAACTTCCATTATAAAATTGTACACATTTTGTTAGTGACTTTTTAAAAATATGCTTGGTTTCATTATATATAGACAATCTTCAAATAAAGTACCCACTCTGAAAACAGCAGGTTCTGACTTTTCGGTGAGCCCCCAAAAGAACATAAATTGGAAGGTTGGAAATGTAACACAGTGTAGAGATGCTTTCCTAGCATGTGCAAGGCCCTGAGTTCAATCTCAAGTACTCAACAAAAAGAAAGGCTTATAGACATTGGCATCTTGAAGCTAGGTGTGATGGCACACACCTGTAACCCCAGCACTTATGTGAGAAAGGCAGGGGACAACTGCAAATTCATATAGTGCCTTGAAGACTGCTCCTTCCCCAAGAGAAGCATATATTTGTGTATAACCTGATCCCACAGGAGTAGCAGCAGCCTCTGAAGCCACACACCCTCCTTGTCTTACACTTTGGCTCCAGCTTCTTTGGTCCAGAATGAGACCTCAGCCTGGAATCATTCAACTTCCATCTTATTCTTCTGCAAAGAATCAAGGAAGGCTTGCCATTCCACAGCATAAAATGCTTATAGACATTGATTTTATTCCTAATTTGTTTTGGGGTATCTTGATCATAATTCTTCTCATCCTGAACCTTGGCCTTGTAGTCTTCCCCATAGTTCTATACTATGGGGTGCATGTAGTCAATGAGGACTGGAGACAAGGTATTGCCTTTCTCTTCTGGAAGGATGGCCACTGCTTCCAGGTCACTTAGTACATAGGGCTTCCATACAAGCTTCGTGGGCCTCTCCTCCATGTCCACCTCCATGGCGTTTACCTGTTGCCTATGGATAGGAACCGCCTTGTAGGGGTCCATGACCAGACCCATCTCTGCCAGGTTCTGCCATACTGATTTGGTGTGGTCTCAGGCATGTCTGACATGGGAACACTCAATCAGTGGTGCTGCCTTCCATTGAGCATTCCGGTTCAGATACTTTTGCTTGATGTTATAACCATATTTCTTCCTCCAAGTCTTGACTTTGGCCTTCAGCATCATGATGCCCAATACACTGAGAATTCACCCAGCCCCTCTCCTGTTAGTGACTTTTAAAAGTGCATATACTATGAAATTAAACTCAACAACTCTAAAAAAAAAAAAAACCAGAATAACATTAGGGAAAAGTTTTAAGCACAGAAAAAAGGAATAAAGAAATTGAACATTCTGCAGACAAGTAAATTATTTTTACAATGAATCTTTTAGAAAACATAAAGTTCTCTAACTTTTACCAGAAACTATGCAAATGTGCCTTCTCTTAGACACGTTGTTGTAACTGCCTTCCCCACCCCTGCATGTGCTTTTCCCACTACTGAGCTGGTGTCTTATAACCTTTTAACATGTAAACTAGTGAAAGCTAATTAACTTAGTGGAAGCCATGGAAAAACTTAATGAGAACAGTAAACTTGAAGCAAAATTGCCCGTGCAAACATTGCATATATAATAAACCAATTCATCATTTAGAGTTCCAATCATAATACATTCCTCCACATTGTCCCCTTAATCCTATAGATAATCTAATTGAGTGTTAATGATATTGAGTGAATAAACTCTTCATGCCACTAATATAATAATTTATGACCAGTGACAGCTCTGAATTATAGTGAATTTATTCTTTTTCATGTAACTATTAGGAACACCAATGATTTTTGTGGAAATGTCTATAATAAAATTTCATTAGTAATGATATATATTTTTTAAATTTGAATTTATATCTTAAAACTAAACCATCATAATATAGACTGAACTAGACATTTTGTGCATATTTTATCTACTTATGAGAATTTGGGGATATTTATAAAATGATAATTAAAATAAAAGTTGTTTAGTAATAAAAATATTTGATAGTTGATTCATACCTGTTCTTCCTGATTTACATATAAAATATGCTCAATAATTTTTTTCATAGAATTTGCATTATATGAAGATATTACACAGTAAAATTCAAATCTAGGCTGCCAGATAGCTCAGTGAATTAAAGTGCTTGGTTAGGCAGACACAGGGGCCAAGGGCTCAATCCCTGACCTGCAGTGCTGGCCCTGCCCCATGTGTGTGCTGAGATAGCAAATGAGATGACCTGGAGGCGTATGCCAGTAATCTCAGGGTTTGGGAGGCTGAAGAAAAACAGGAACAATTACTATGAGTTCGATCTGTGTAGTGAGACTCTGTAGATCCTGTACTAAATACATTTTTTAAAATTTGAAACAAGATAATTCACATAGTGACCTTTTCTAGGGATATATAATGAACTGCAGTTTGTAATTTCCCCCTTAGATATTCTACAGTACCTTTATTTACCTTGTATAAATTTTGTTAAAATAATATACTTAATAGTAAATAATATATATTAAAAATAAATAGCTATACTTTCAGGCAAGCTTGTTTACATATTGGTGACTTACTGAATTTAAGATCTCAGAAAAATACATGAGAATCTATAGCTATTTTCAAGTGTGAGTTGATAGCAACAATTCAGATCGCCCAACTGATTATATTACATTTGACCCTAAGGACTTTGCTAATTAGTTTAATTAGAATGCAGGATAACATATGGATATTCTTTAAACTACTAAAGGGTATGTTATGTCAGAACACATCTAAGATTAATCAACATAGCATGATATGCAAAACAGTAAATTCTTGGAAGAGTGAAAATATGAAATTGTTATTCAGTTAGATAGCACAATGATCACCTTACTTCAAATGCACTTCCCAAAGGAGTCATTTCAACAATTAAAGAGATGATGACAGCAGGGAAATCAGCTTCCCAACAATCTGTCTTCAATAACAAAGGATTTTTCTTACAATGAGCAAAGATCATCCAGGGAGAGGGTTACTGTGCTTTGGGCAGTTTGGGAAACACAAACGAGAGATTAGTGATTGGGAGAAATTGAAAAAGTGCCCCCAAACAAATCGTCCCCCAGTGAGAAATTGAGCTCCTTGTTCCAGTTGGTTTTGACTCGCAGAAGCTGGTCCTGACATCTGCTGTCTTACTGGGCTTATTATTACTCCAGATGGTAGCTGCAAACTGTTCTCTAGCGTTTCGCTTCTGAATAACAATGTTGTACTTCCTGAGCGCAATGCCCTTGAGTTTGTATCACTTCCTCTGTTTTGTTCTATTCCTTAAGCCATTTTGTCAGTCAGACGTAGTGACAAAGGTAAGGAATAGACCCAGATATATATATATACATATATATATATATATATATATATATATATATATATGTATATATATATATATCAACAGCAATGATGTTAAAATGCCTCCATTTAGTTTAAAACACAAAAAAATTGTTAAAATAGCATATGATGTCATTTTTTCGATATTTTAAAAAATCTTTTATTTATTTGTTTATCTATTTTATCTATTTGGTGCAGGATCTCACTATGCAGTGCAGACTCATAGTGATCCTCCTGTCTCAGCCTCCCCAGCGCTGGAATTACAGAAAGGCACCACCGTGCCTGGTTTTAGAGGCCAGCTCAATATACCTAGGGTTCCAGGACTGGCTCAGCATGTGATGCCAGGGACTGAACCCTGGTCCTCGCGCTTGCCAGGCAGGCGCTTAAATTGCTGAGCTATCTCCCAGTTTATATCACTTTTAACTAGATAAATAACTGAACCATTTCCTTAAAAAATAAAAATGAAGAGAACTTAGGCATAAAGCATAAACCACATATATGAGTAACAATTCCTAAATTTAGCTAAACATGAGGAACAAAGATGAGTACTTGTAAATAAAAGTTCGTATATACATAAAATCTTAGATTTAATAAATTGAGCACAGTTTTCCATTAGATTTGCTGACCAATAGTAGTTTCTCTTTCCTAACAAAATGTTAGTGGGTGCAGGTCCTGCCTAGGTGGGAACTTAGAGAAAGAAGCCAGGATAGAAAGGGAGAGACCAGCACCAGGCAATCAAGCACAGGTGGACCCAATGGGAGATTTAGCTAAAATACATATGCTTCCAGACAGAAAGGACTCCGTAGTGTTAAATTCATCCATGAGAAATTAATTTAAAAGCAGCTAAGAGGAATTTCTCACACACACATCAACTTTCATTTTAAAAACAGTTCTTGACAAGATGCACCATGGATTTGATTGTTTTCCTTAGGATATTCATTCCTTCAATTTACTGATATTAAATAAAGTATCATTAAAAGATGAATAATTCCCAAAAAAGTAAATTGAGGTATATTATTTTAATGCAGCAAAAAAGAGCAAAGAAACCACAAGGGGTATTTGAGGAACTGGGAGTTAAAAGCCTCAATGAGAAAAGAGTAGACAGCAAAGTAGAAAGTACGTTGGTCTCTTGAAACCTTTGCAGGAAATAATTATGTGCACAGAAGTGAAGGCAAAGTGTGTGCAAGTTTTGGAACATTAGTATTGGTAGACACAAGCTGCATATTCCCAGAGTTCAGAAAAATAGTAAGGAAATTCCTACTAATGCTGAGGAAACTTTATTGAATATTTGCAATATTTAGTAAAAGCTCCAGAGAGAATACAAATTAATGACTATGCTATCACCAGGTTAAAGGAAATTTAAATTAGTATGACTATACCTTAACATGAAGGAATAAAAGGGCAATGTTAATTCACAAGTAAATTAATGATATTTAAGCCACTACACATATTCTTTTTTTTAAAAAAAAGTTCATGCTAGCTAAAATAGAATATTCACCAATTTCAGCATTAGAAATCAAACGTAAGATTTCTGCTTAGAGCTTGTTGAGAGCTGTTGTGCTCTTTCATGCATAACAAAAAATGTCAGTACAAGAAAAGTGAACAAAGCATACCAAAAATTTACATCATTGGTGCTGACAAAGCATTCCTCAGGAGTTCTTGGTCTTCCTCAGGGGATATTCACTAAGCTGAGATTTTATCTTTTTCTGTGGTTTTCAGACAGGGTCTCGTTGTGCAGTTCAGCAGTACAGGTGGACTTGGAGTTCTCATTTGAACCAGACTAGTCTCAAACTAGCAATGATAGATAAGTATCCGTTTATTTGGTACAAGGTCTCACTATGCAGCTCAGAGTCATAGTGATCGTCCTGTCTCAGCCTCTCCAGCACTGGGATTACAGGCAAGCGCTGCCACGCACGGTTCCAGAGGCCAGCTCAGTGTTCCTGGGTTTTCAGGGCTGGCTCAGCAACTCGTGCTAGTCTCAGACTAGCAGTCCTCCTGCTTCAGCCACGCTGAGTGCTAGAGTTACGGCTTCTCTACACTGAGCTTAATGATTGGCTTTTCTCTTCTTTTCTTTTTCTGATGCAGGATCTCTTCATGTCATGCAGACCAACCTCCAGCTCACTATGCAGGCCTGACTTGCTTGCACCATGGAAATCTTCCAACCTCAAATTCCAAAATGTTGAGTCAACAGGGGTGCGGCCATGTGCCCGGCTGCCCAGAGTTTTCACTGGATGCAATTTATCCACATTTTGAAACACAAGTTTTAGAATACAGAAAATGCACAATTTTAAGATAATTTCATTTGCTTAGAGAATAATCATTCAATTTATGAAAAACAATTAATCCTAGAGCAGTCTCAGAAAACATCCCAAATCAAGGTACAACAGGAGGTCACAGGTCCCTGTATGTGTTTTTTTCCCAAAGATGTTCCAGTGAAAAAGTTGTGGAAATGGCGGAAAATAATATTGTTGATCCTCACTATATGAATGTGTTTTACTTTGTAACAAAAAGCCCAAAAAATTGAAAGTAGAAAAAACTATGTCCCTATGATACAAAGAAATGTTATGTCTATAAAAAGAGGAAAGTGTGTATGTCTTAAGCTAAATCTTAATAGAAAAAATTAAACTAATTGATTGATCAGGATTATTTTTCATAAATTTATATGCTAATTGATTGATTATTTAGAAATTCTATACTAGCACTATATGTTAAAAATTTCACATTGTTACAATCATGGGCTCACTTAACAATATACACTTAAAATGAGTGAGTTTTACAAATTTTAAATTAAAATGTCTGATTTTTATGTCATTATAATAAAGTTTACCTTAATAAATATGAAATTTTAATTTTGTGTAAATAAATAATACCTTTTTAATTTTATTACAGAATTCATATAGCAAAGCTGTATGCATGTTTAAGAGAAAAATTATTCAAACATCAAAAGGTTTATGATAATTAATATGTAAACTAACTGCAAAATAATTCTTCAATTTTATTTTTCTGTTTGAGTCACTATTGGTTCTTTTTAAAATTGTTTAGTGTTATGTGTCTCAATACCTAATGATTACTGTTATACCCTGACAAAATTGACTCCATTTTGTTGCCCTTCTAACCTCGCCTTGTTCCTATTTTGTATGCACCTACCCTTTCCAACTCCCTCACCCCTGTGACCCAAGCCTTATCTTGATGGGCATCTGTACCCCTTCCCTATTTTGAGTATCTTGACAAACTGTGTACTTGCGACCCACACCGCACCCAATGCTGGACTAATGACCCTGCCACTTTACAGGAATCAACCTAAACTAATGATCCTGCCACTTTACAGGAATCTCCCCACCCCTCCCCTGCTTTTGCGGTTTTTAAGCTTAAATAGTGACCTCTGTAAATGCTTGGGGCACCTCTCTGTGCTGGACACAAGAGTTTGCCGCTGGGTACCAGCTTAAATAAAGTGCTTCTTTTCTTTTTGGATTTGCCTCCTTGTCATTTGATTTTTGAGTTACAACATTTGGGGGCTCGTCCGGGATCCCTTAAACCTCATTTTCTTTTTTTTTTTTTTTTTTTTTTTTTTTTTTTTTTTTTTTTTTTTTTTTTTTTTTTTTTTTTTTTTTTTTTTTTTTTTTTTTTTTTTTTTTTTTTTTTTTTTTTTTTTTTTTTTTTTTTTTTTTTTTTTTTTTTTTTTTTTTTTTTTTTTTTTTTTTTTTTTTTTTTTTTTTTTTTTTTTTTTTTTTTTTT
>PVKA01039634.1:0-19348 GCA_004027165.1 Ctenomys sociabilis
CCCAATCCCACCCCCCCCCCACTGCCACAGCTTGTGACTTCGCAAGTGAGGAACGAGCTGAGGTCTCTCTCTGTGCCCTCTCATTGCAAAGCAGATGGTGAGGGAAGGAAGCAGGCCAAGCTTCTGTGGCTGTGCGCACGTTTTGTTTTGAGTTCAGCAGTCAGGAGCTCATGACCTTTCCATCCCTTGCCTCCCACTCCTGGTCCTCCCAGCTCTGCTCTAAACCAAATTAAGCACACAGAGTCTTAATGGTTGAGTGCCTGGCTTGGCCCAGCCACTTGAAGGCACTATGGGTTCACGTGAGTCTGGCCTGCCTGTCTGGTCTCTGTGGTATGAGATGGGTCAAGAATACAGACAGAAAGGCCAGAGCAGCCAGGGGAACTTCTAGAGAAGGTGAGGCCTTGGTTTGGTATGAAAGATGTGAGTAGCTACATGGAGGAAACAGGGAGAGAAGATAGGTTCTGTTTGGAACCTTCCCACATAGGGAATAAACTTGTCCATTTTTCTAGAAACTAGTAGTATTCAAAATATAGACCTCAGGCCAGAAACAGTGGGTCCCTGGGAATTTGATAGAAATGTAAATCTTGAGCCTAAACCCCAGATCTACTAAAACAGAAATTCAGGTCATGAAGGAGTCTGTCTTTTTATAAGCCTTCCTGGGATTCATATAAAAATCATCTTTGAGAACCACATACTTCCCCAGATTAGTGAGACACCTTCCCTGCTACTCTCCTTAGCCCCAAGGCCCTATGAAAGCCCCTTGAGTGTCCAACTTTGCCTCCTTCCCAGGAGCCATTCTGCCCATGTGGATGGACTGTTTAGATATTCAAGTTTGTTGCTCAGTTCCCTCACTCCCACCCACCCTTGCCCCATGGAATGAAGACCAGGTGGCAGCATCTGCTTGCTTCCTACCCTCCCACCCTAAGCCCAGCACAGCTGAGCAAGGATGGCCACATCCATGGAAGGCCCTCAGGGGAGCCAGCAATGGTAGAGGAGAACACCCCATCTCAGTCTAGTCCAGCTGACCTCCATTTTTGCCCCAGAACTCTGCCCATAGCAAGGGAAATGGGCAATTCACAGTTGGTCCCTTTGAGTTAGAGGTATGAGGCTGGAGTGAATTCAGACTCAAAGTCAATTTTGAGCTGACTGTCTCCTAAAAAGGGATGGTGTTATTGGCTTGAGGGAGCTTGTACACTAATATTAGAGCCAGCTAGAGAACTTGGTTTTCTCTAAAGCTATAATAAGCATGATCTATCCACTGAACAGATCGCTGCTTCCTTTACAGAACTCTGGGCAGAACTGGGGGAGGCACTGTGTGGGGTGGGAGCTGTTTCCTGCCAGGGCCCTCTTTCTGTGAGCATTTGGCTAAAGACCAAATACTTTCATATCAATTTTTTTCATATCTTCCTTCATTTTCCAAGTTTAGTCCCCAGGAAGGAGTGTGGGCTCTATTTGAAGCTCTGTTTGCTTGAACTATACACACTGGGGTGGAGTGGGGGTACTTGGTGCCAAAAAGGAGGGGCAGGATCCCCCTTTTGGCAGGTGAGCTGGCAGAGGAAGCTATGTGTGTGAGCACATGTGTCTAACTGCCCCCTCTTAGCAAAAGACAAGAGCACCAGTGGATCTGGCTCAAGATCCAGCCCCAGAAAACTGTGGCTCTTGGGAAAGGCTCAGGTAGCCTTGTCCAAATGTGGAACAGTACTAGCCCCGCTCCTCCCTTGGGCCCATTAAGGGTATCAAAGGTGCAAGTGTCTGACATTAAAACTGTGGATGACCACATAAAGCAAAACACTGCAGTCACTGGCAGCCGTGGCCTCTTCCTTCAAGGAGCTTTCCTCATGTTTATATTCCCTAAAGCACCTAGTACGGCCATGACAGGTAGCCAATCAATACACGCTGAATGGATGAAACAGAAGACACGGTCCCTGTCTCAGAGGAATTGGAGACCAAGCTGGGGGGGGGGTGGGCTGAGAAGCACACACTGGGAGAAACTTAAGAAGACAGAGAGAGGCCCTTGTTAGCGCAGACACCTCTAATTTAGAATTTGTGATGCTTTTACTAGGCCAGAGAGGAATTGGACCCTGCTGATGGAACATGTGCTGAACAAACTCCTAGTGGGAACAAGATAATAATAACAGGAGCTCCCAGCCTGCGGGCGGGCGTTGGGATCCAGATGGCAGAGCAAGCGCTGTGCCCTTTGGCAGCATCTAGTTGCACGGAAGCCGTGGGCATGCCAATCACAAGTGAACGCTGACCTTATCGCCGACGAAGCCAGGACCTTCCCTTGACCACACTTTATTAATAGCTGTCCAGGGTTAAATTCCTGTATTTAAGGAACATAAAATTTTATTTTGTTAAGACTAGACTATTACTAGCTTCCCCGTGCCTCTACTCAAGAAGCTCAGATCTATTCAGTTTTCCAACAACTAATGACACAGATCATGCAACCAATTCCGTCTCATCTCCAGAACAGGAGATAGAGATTCTTTCTACAGGGAATCAGAGGGACCTTGAGGCCTGGCAGAAACCTCCTGGGCTTTGGGGGATCCTGGATTAGCCACTGCCCTTCCCCAGGCCATAGTTGCCCCCACCATCACCACCAAATAAAAGAGGAGGTTTGACCAGGTGAGCCTTGGGGTAGCAGCCTGCCACACTGGCCTCCTGTCCCAGACCTGCCAACCTATAGGAAGAGGACAGTCCCCCTGCTGGCAATGCTCTGGCCAGAGGAGATGTGGTCTCTATCGGTGGGAGGCCCTGGTGATCCAGACAGTCTTGTCTACAGCTGCTAGCTCAGACTAGCCTCAGGCAGAGATCTCATATAAGGAGGGGACTTACAGTTAAGCCCTGCCAACTGGGGTGAGAGAGAGGAAGAGGAGTAGGGACTAGGTGGGCAGAGAGGAGGGCTGTAACCCCATTTCCATAGATCACACTCTCCGAAGGTGGCTAAAGAGTCCTCAGAAGGTCAGGCTCTGGTCCTTCTTCTTCTAGAAAGGTGACCTCAAGGTGCTCCTTCCATGAAGCAACCCCTCTCTCCTCCCTGAGTTAGGGCAGAAATGGGGGTCAGAGAGGACAGGAAAAAAAGCAAAGGGATGAAATCTGAGGGTAAGTTTGCTCTTCCTCTGAACACCTCCTCCTCTAGGGTCCCAGTCATAAGCAGGGAAAACCTGCATCCAAGGGAGGACAGATGGAGTTCAGCTCTTGCTAGTCACCAAGCAAGGCATCTTAAGTACTCATCACTCTACAGGGGTTTCTGAGGGGCACGGATAGATGGCTCTGTTTTCTGTCACCTGCTCTCTGCTCGTCCTCTCTTTCTCCTCTGGAGGACCCATTGGCATTCTGGTCGACCTGTGCAAGCAGTGCTGTTGGCTGCAGCCCAAGGAAGCAGCATAGCCTAGTGGTTACAGGGGAGATTGCAACTTGGCACCCAGCTTCTCCTGGAAGAACTCCTTTGGCTGTTCTTCAGGCTCACACTCAACCTCAGCAAAGGAGGCTGAGGTCTTTCTGGCAGCCAGCCCCAACTTGAACTGAGCACCTCCTGGCCTAGCTGGGGTCGGGCTGCTGCTGGCCCACCCAGTGCATGTGTGCACGTTCCCAAAGGACACCCCTTCCTTTGGGCCAAAGCTCCACCCTCAGGTCTCCTTTCATGTTTCTTAACACCCACTAGAAAATCCCTAGTGAACCCTAGCAAAGTAGGTGTGTGTATTTTTGGGGGGGTGGCAGAGGGTTGTTGAACACCCAAAAATACAAAGGGTGACAACTGGAAAGGTAGCATACAAAGATTGAGTGACTCTGGACCTTGAAGGTCCAGACCCAGATAAATGTGTGACATTGGTTTGAAGGTACAAGGGTGAGAGTCTAGGTTCCTGCAGGAGAGAGTAGCAGAGGCAGTGTGGAAGGAAGAGTAAGGGTAAGGTTACTCCAGCAAGAGGAACTGAATTGGGAGGAGGGAGCCAGAGCAGGCGCAACAGGGTGGGCTGTAAATGAGTCCCAGTGCACTGATCTGCAACCACTTCCATGAGATGGCCTGGAGCCAGTGACATTGTTGGTCGGAGAGCTAGGAGGTATGACAGCCCAAAGGTGGTGGGGAAGATCCGAGCTGCTACTGCGACAGCAAGAAAGACCCTGGGAAGACTCTTAGTAAATTTTCTCTCCTTGCTGAGACAAAATACCCGACACCTGAAGTTAAGGGAGGAAAAGCCTATTTAGCTCACAGTATGTGGAGGTTTCAGTCCATAATCAGCTGGCACCAAGGCAGGGGGCCACACGGCAGGGGGTGCTAGTTTCATGGCAACAGAAGACAACAAAAGTAACAAGAGCAAAAGTGGAAGACAAACCTCTTTCTGTCTCATATTGTATCAGCTCTACCAGGATTAGGGTGGTGCCAATCTAATCAGTGGATGGATCCCACAATTGCCCACCTTTAATCCCTGCACCCTTAATCTCAGTGCTGCACACTCTTGGCTCTGAGAAAGTCCTATGACCGCGTGAGCCGTTGGGAGACACGAGAACACTCACCACGCCTCTTCCCAGAAGTCTCAAGGTAAGCCAGGAGTCAGCACATCCTCCCTGAATTCCTACAGGTTCTGGTGACTTCATGAAACATCTACTTGGCTTCCTTATTCAGCCCTCACAGAGCCCAGAGAATTTTGTGTTGCTCTTATCCTCATCATAGGACTGAGGAAACCAAGACCAGAGAAAGCACCAACTTTCCTTGAGGCCATGTTCCATGGAGGGTTTACAGCAAGATTTGAACCTAGGCCTGTCTGACCCTCAAGCTCTGATTTCTCCATCACCTGCCCCCTCCCCAAGTCATGTCTGAACTGGCTTCATCTCTCAAGCAGGCCCAGAGTTGGCCCAGGGCCCCTGCTCCAGAGTGTACCGGACACACCCCAGTAGCTGGTCTCATCTGACGCCCTGATCCTGGAGGGGTGCTGACTGTCATCAGACCTGCACTCCTGGGGGCAGCACTGGAGTTTCTGGCTGTCGGCTGAGGCTTCAGCCCAGTACACCTGACCCTTCTGGCTTTTTTGCCCTTCTTAGTTTCTTCTGCCACTTTCTAGTGAGGTTCAGTGTTGACCTCCTCTCCTAGCTTCACTTAGCCGTTTCCTTTGCTGCAAGATAAGTGCACAGGCTAGTTGTGAAGACTGAGGGGCACAGCGCATGCCAGGTGCCTGTGCTAAGGGGGCTGCCTAACTCCCAGGAAAGTCGGTCTGCACAGCCTGGAAAGCCTTTCCAACCTTTTCTTTTCTTATGAACAGAATATATTTATTGAGGGAAAGAAAGCTCCTGTCCGAGAGAGGGACAAGAAGGGGGCCCTAGTGGGTAGTTCCCCCCTTTCCAACCTTTTCTTCCACCTGTGGCACATTGTGCTCAGCTTTCAAAGTCCAGGATAAATGCCTTCTCATCCCTCTTGGTGGAATCTGTTTCCCTAGATTCCTATTTTGCTAATAGCTTGTTAGCAGTCCCATTGTACAATGTAGCATGGTCTAAGTGTGCAGTTAAGGATTCGTCATTCCTCCCAGACCCTGAGCCCCCTGAGGGCAAAGGCTATGCCTGCCTCCTTTGCTTTCTCCTCCCTGGCCCAGGAGAGGACACCTATGGGGACAACTCTCTGCAGTCCCTAGACACCTGCCATCCCTGTGTTCAATGCCTCCTTTCTCTTACAATCGTCTCAAGAGGGGCTCTTAGCCTCGGTGTTCCGTGTCCTCAGCCTTTGTGTCCTCTCCCTCCCTGGATGCTGCCAAGCCTCCCCACCTATGGCTCCCATCGCTTTTCCTTGTTTTACTGACTCTCTCTTTGCCCCATGATAAGACCAGTCCTTCTTCTAAAAGGGAGTTTTCCCTTTGACACATGTCTCCATGGCTTCCTGTCTGTTTTTTCCCTTCCTCTGGTTGCTTTCTTTCTTTAACTCTCCTAGAAAAAGTGCAGGTCCATAACCCTCCAAATGATTCTAAGCAAGGTTCCCCTTCCTGTGGCTGAGGTGCTTCCCCAGAACCCACCTGGCCATGCTTCTGCCACCTCTGCATGTACTCATCTCTGCTGCTGCTGTGTTAGCGATCTGAGAGAACAGTGGGAAAGTACACACAACTGTCCTGAGCCACGGATAGGGACTGAAAGGCAGAAGTAAAGGTGTGTTTATGTGCCAGGATGGGCAGGCAGGGGGATGCTCTATAAACCATAAATTGTCTGACTCCAGGGCAAGGCATTTTCCAGATTATCTTTTAGGAAACAAATGACCAACTTCTGACCAAGGGAGTGAAAGCAATGGAAAGTGATTTCAGGCCTGACTCTGAGACCCACCCTACAATATTCTCCTGGCTGGATGTGAAGGGGCCAGAGGAGAACTCTAGAACCCATACAGTCAGCAGATTCTAGGTCCTGGAATCATACTAGGGAGAATGAGTCGTCAATTAGTGATTCATGCATTGGACTGTATGATAGAGAAAAGCAACCTCTTCTTTCTGAATGCTATCTCAATTTGAGGGTTGTTTAGTGCTGCGATTAGCCTCTCCTGATTAATATACCCTTAAAAGTATCTGTGCAGTTTACATGGACATACACAGCAGGAACATACAAATAAATAACTAGAGAAATCAAGATAGGGCAAAACGTCTAAGTGAGGTTAGATGAAGGCTTGAGTGAAGGACATAGAGAGAGTCTTGCAAAACTAATACTCCAAAGGAAAAATATGGACAAAGGGTCTGAACAGACAGCTTGCAAGTGAGTTAACCTCAAGGCCAACAGACATGAAAAGATGCTCTTTATTAATTAGGGAAATGCAAGTTTGAGAAATAATGAGAGGTACTTGAAACTCCTCAGCTTGGCAAAAACTAAGCGCCGTGATCATACCCAGTTGACGATGACGGGGAGAAGCAGGAACTCTGTAAATTGCCTGAAGAAGTATAAAGTGCTACAAGTCCCTTGGGTAATAATTTGATAACACCTAATAAAGCTGAAGATGAGACATCCTTCCACCTAGCTGGTCTACAGAAGTGCCCACAGCTGACAGAGATGTGATGCACATTCGGCTTTCAGCTTCATAGAAGCTGAAGGGAAGAGGATCAGATGATTATTTATAGGATTCTCGATACCCATATAATAAAAAAGTAGAGCAGCAGTTCTGGCTTCCTGGCCATGAGATCAGAGAAAAACATTTCTCCTGTGCATTGCTCCTGGGAGCAATAGGTACTTTAATAGATGAGAATTTAGCTAACATTCCCATAATAAACAGTAAATTTCATACAACTTACTTCAAGCTACATCTACAGTTACACAAAACATACTATTGATTATAGGAATGAAACAATTATAGGAGAGTTTAAAGCCAGATGGTCCAAGTATGAGCTCTCAGATGACTTGAGATGGCCTGGCTTGACTCAGAGATGAAATATTTAATATCACCAGGAAACCCCCATGCCCCTAATGTCTATTTCTCTAAACTGAGTTTTGGAATAGAGCTGAGTAACAGAGTTTGGTTTACAATTTCAGACATGCAACCTGAGTGAGAAGACCCTCTGTTGCTGATTTAAGGCATGGCCATGAGCTCTGCTGATGACATGGGCAAGAGGTTGCTGCCTTTCCATGAAAAGGAAAGGAGCCCTAACCAGAAACAGTGAGTGGATTAGTGGCCTGACCTGAAGGTATGTGGAGAGTGTGAAGATGAAGCAAGGGAAAATGATACCAAGGACAAGCCTGTTGATGCAAGATAAAGATAGTTTCTCCTAGAATTTTGACTGGAACTTCCTGGCCACTAAAAGAAAAATAGAGAATGAGCACAAGGAGTTGTGCCTCTTACTTCCGCTCTGTGAGAGCTTGGGTTCAGATTCAGAGTTCATTGATTTTAGCTCTCAAAGGCCAAGGTCATGGTCATAGCATGTGACTGATGGTTCATAGGCGATGGTTAGTTTCCAGAGGAGTGACCATTTGTCATGTCCTTTAGTTCAGTCATTTTTGTTACCATGACAATGGGTACATGGGCTATGCTGACAGAGGGATGGGGGTGGGGAGGGAGGGAGGGGGAGCCTAGAAGCCAGACCTTCCTTACCCCATTTCTGCTAATGCAGAATAGAGGAGAATGCTAGGCTTGCATTGATCTCCCCTTCCTCCCCTTCTGTCACTGTACCTGAGCCGAGGTTAGCAGGGTTTGGGTATCCTTATTCACTGCCTATCCTCCATGAGGAAGCCAGGGGTCTGCTGGGACACTGGCCAGTTGAAGCTTCTGAGGGCTGAGCTTCTCACTAAGTGACAAAGATACAGAGCATCCCAGCACCATAGCTTCCTTGCCATGCTCCTGTGGGGACTGCCTATTTAGCCTGCCAGGAAAGTCTTGGCTTCCCAAAGAACCTCACAAAACAGTGTCTGCTGTCCAGATCAGGGAAGTCAGACTGAAATAGAGTGGTCCCCATAAGTGTTGTTTGAGCACAGAGAAATCATTCTCAAGCCATAGATGGTCCTCACCTCCTCCAGCATCTTCACAATCCACTGATGAGACCTTCCTGGGTCACTCTGAGGCTGCCCTGGGTACATATCTTAAGGAAGGAAGGATTATCTTCTGAACTCCCTAAGTCACTCATGTCACAGATTCCACGGCAACTGTTGCATCATCAAAAACAGCAGCCCTTTGGCTGAACTGTGAGCCTATTTCTCGTCAACCTATTTCCTGTCAACATATGCCGTGGGCCGCTATTGAGCAATAATGTGTAAGTTGGATCAGATGGCCCCCTGCAGTCACGATGACTTTCCCAGAGGCGTGGTCCCAAAGCAGCCTTCCAGGGCAGCTTGACGCAGAGAGGGCCCGGGCTGAGGCTTTATCGAGAAAAGCATCAGCATTCCCAGCATCCAGGTCCCTACCGATTTGTATGGATGTCTGGGCTGTGCTAGACGTGCAAAGCTCCAAAGCCTGTCTAGCTGGGACCTTGGTCTGAAGAACCTTCTCAGAGCCACAGCAAAGGAGACACTGAAATTTCTTTTGTCAGGTGACACTAAGGGACGCCATGTTCTCCACAGCGGCCTAGTCCAGAAATCCAGAATGCTGACAAATTGTCAGTGTGGGGAAAAGCACAGATCCTGGAGCTTCCCTAACGCATAAGAGAGTGCTTTCAATTCACTCATTCTCTGCTCGTGTTCAGCTGGGTTTAATCCTCCTCCATCTCAGTCCAGAGCTGCCTGCACTCCTACCCCACAAGGCAAAAAGGGGCCTCCCAAACTTAATTTCAAGGCTCTCGCTATTTTCTGCTCTGGGTGCCTTCTCGAAGACTCTGCCCCAGGGATGAACACTGTATCCGGGTCAGTCACTCTTTGGCCTGTCTTCATCCCTTCTAGCTACTTTTTTTTTTTATAAAAAAAAAATGCCATGTACCAATGGCTTATAGGGATCAGAAATTTATTTGTTATAATTCTGGAGGTGAGGAAGTTCAAGAGCAGGACTGCCAGATTCAGTGTCTAGTAAGAGCCACCTCCTGGTTCATAGATGGCACCTTTTTGCCACGTCCTACCACTGTTGAGGGGAGAGGAGTCTCCTGAGGGCCTCCTTAATGGGAGCACAAATCCCATTCATGAGCTCTAGCTCTGGCTTTGTGATTTAATCCCAGCCTCCTAATACAACACACTGGGGGATACAGTTTTGACAGAAGAATTTTGTAGGAACACAATAGTTTAGACCAGAGCGATCTGGAAATATACGCAGTGCTCAAGTCCTACTTTGTCCAGGGCAAGCTGCCCTTTCCTTTCCTAAAATACAGGCCTCTGCTCTCTCCCTACCTACTGAGGTATGACCTCTGTTTGTCCTCTCACTCCACCAAAAGCACTCTCAACTGAAGCCATCAGCAAGGCCCTACCCTGCCACCAGTGATGCATATGTCTCAGGGTTCAGTCCTCCCTCAGTGCCGGGGACCGTTGGGCATATTCCTCTTCTGCATACCTCCTCCCCTGCAGCAGTGGCACTGACTTTGCTACTTAGCATTTGTCATATCTGCCCCCTCTGTTCCCGGCAGTCCCAATGCTTCCCAAAGAGGTGGAAAGTTCTGTGTTGTCTTCCTACTTACAGGTGCTTCTCCGCAGCACAGCCCTGTGGCCATTGCCCCCCATCCCAGGCTCTCTGGATCCTTCAAATCCATCTATGCTTCTACTGATCCTGAGTGACCCTCTCCCAGCTATCCAATGCCTGGTTTCCTGGGAATAGGGCACACCTATGTTGGACCCTCACTTGCAAAGAAGCAAAGTAGGAAGGGCAAAGGGAAAGCCCCTAGGTCTCCAGGAGGGGCTGGCTTTCTTTGGAGAGACTGCATTGTTCCAAAAACCCTCTGACTAGCTAAGGAGGCAAAGGCATGCCTGGGCATTTTTCATCTCTCTGGCACATGCCCTGCAAGGTAAGAAGTCCCATAGTGTAGCAACTGCTGCTCCTGACTCCTGGTCACTGGTCACGCAGGCTTATCAGATCTCCTGAGGACAGCGGCCGCCTCGCAGGGTGGGAAGGGGAACCTGCAGACAGAGGTGTACCCTTTGGACACATGGGGACCCCCTGGGAAGTAGAAAGGCTGGAGAGAACCCCTAGGCCTGGCGGGTTCAGGGAACCGAGCATGGTGGCCTGGGGGAGGGGCGGGGCCGTTGGAGGAGAAGCTTTCAGACTTTCAGGGAACGTAAATTTTACCCCCGGCTACTTTCTCTGGGATTTATTTCTCGGTGAACTTGAGACTTCGCCTAATTACGTTTGGGTCTCTTTCAAAGCACATAAATTGCATCCAGTTCTTCTGCCTCTTTCTTAGGAATAAATTGTCCCTGTGTGAGTGAGGAGGGATCTGGGGGAGAGAGTGAGACTTTATTAATTCGACACAGAACTCTGTTCCCCTGGCCTCTCCTCTGCCCCCCGTTGAATAATAAAATAATGAAGATTTGACTTGGACCAGGATGTGTGGATAAATATATTGGTGACATGAATGGAAATGGATTTATTACATAAACAGGAGACTTCATCAATTTAAACCTGGCCTCCTTTCAATGGGCATAAATTACATTTTCTTTTCCTACTAGTTGCTTTTTTTTTTTTTCTTAAAGAAACTGGATTTATCGGAATTGAGATTTCACTAATTTATTTCATGGAACCCTGTGCTTCTTCTTTCTGCCCAACTCTTGAAAGGCAGGCTCCCAGTGACCCTGTCTGAGTTGCCCACACAATTCCAGTCATGGCAAGGTAGGCCAAGGGTGAGCTGTGGGGTGGAATAGGGCTATCTGAGTTCCACCCCAAGAGACCCTTGTGCCTATCCAGTGCCATGCTGGCCAGCTAAGGAAGGTCTACCACAGTGTCCCTCCACAGAAGCAAAAGAATTTCCCTTAGTATGTCCTAGGAGGACAGAGGGATGACCCAGAGCAGGCGTTGGTCATGACTGGTCCCCTTGCTCAACTGGTTACTAGTGAGAGATGTTTCAAACAGGAAGGCAGGAAGTTGTTCAGGTGCTTGGCTAGAAGTTCCAGGTAAGCATGGCAAGTATACAAAGAGTTGTAGAAGTTTCTAACAAAGACCTCTCTAGCAAAGACCATGATAGAGTGCCTGGAGCACAAGCATTGCTATCTTCAGGGCTCAGGGCCAATTTCAATAGCTCCTCCTCCTCTTTCCCTTATTTTGCTTCTTTGAGCAAAGTGAGGATTTGATCAGCACCAACTACAGGGCAGTGGAGATGTCTTGAAACTGCTCAGTCCTGGAAGATTGGGCCACCACTTCCTGTAACTTCGCTGGTGTGCCTTGGTTATTTCTTGTCTGAGATTCTTTGTCTGAGGAACCTTCCTATGTGCCAATGACCAGGCATTGTCCCTGAAACCTGGACAGTAGGGAAAGAAATTCAGTTTTTACAGCATTGCTAGGGTTGTCCCTATGAGAAAGAAAAGGGTAGCTAGCTTTTTAGATAACTTGAAGAGAGACATATTGAAGTTTAGGAGGTGACTGATGGAAAGATTCTGAGGTGCCACAAGAACTGACCCATGAAGGTTTCAATTCACAGGACCTCCTGGACACCATGATGGACAGGGTCCTGTCTCAGGAATGCTGCTGCTGTGAAAGTTGGGGGAAGTAATAGGGGGAAAGAGACAGTTCCCACTCAGACTTGATCTCATCTCCCACCCTACCTATTTCACCAGCTCTGGATTGGCAGGGGGGCCGGTGTGGCTCTGCAAGCTGTCATTCACCAGGCCTGCCGTCTGGTACAGGTGTTTCTAATAAGAGCTCCTTCAGGCTTGCTTCATCCAGGAGGATGTTTACAAGAAGGTCTGATGAGAAATTGTCTCCAAATGCTGTCTTGTAAGCAAGACGTTAAGAAGGGAGGGGCTGGGGGCCTTAGGCTATAAGCAAGCAGGACTCTGGAATGGGGCCTGGCTAGGTCTCCCTCCACCCCCTTCCCTTCTTGGCTAGGACTGGCAGACTGGGGCCTAGGCAGGTCTGGGCCCAAGGCCAAGGATGGTGAGTGCCATGGGGGTTGGGTTTCAATAAACAAAAGCAATGATTTTGGAAGAACTTCCATAATAAACAGAGAGGCTGGGGCATCCCAGTTCTGCTACCCAAGCCCAAAGGCCTTGTCTTTGGCTCTGCAATCTTACTTCAGCCCTTGTTTGCAGGCTGGGGGTTGGGGACAGTTGCTGGTTCACTACTATCATGATGAACAATGAGCACATCTTTAAGGAGCATCTTCATGGAGAAACCCAGAGAAGGAAGGGAGGTGCTCTGAACCCAAGGCTTTACACAGAAACCCTCAGCAGCGGTAAATCCTCTGAGGGACATGAGGAGAGGTGCAAGGAAGGGGAGGAGACAGCTTTTCTGTCAGGGACAGAGAGCAAATATTTTCAAGTTCGAACCTTGTGCAGTTTCTTTCAAAACTATTCTTTGTGATTAAAGGGCAGAGGCACCCGCAGATGATGGGTAAGCGAGTGAGTGTGATGCCACGCCATGATGGCAGTTTGCTAGCTCCTAATACAGTAAGTCTTTGCCTTATGAACATTGGCATTGAGAACTTCAACTGGCAAACTGTGCTGGACTCATTTTGTTGGACTTAGAAAGGAATCCTCTTACCAATATCCTCCCAGAATGGAACTCATCTGTAAATCAGGGACTTACTGTATGTAAAAGATCATAGAAATGCCAGAGAGATGAAGTGACCAGCCAAGCTTCTGCAGCTCATAGGCAACTCAGCAGGATGATTGCTTAGGTTTTTAATACCTCTGCTGCAGCCTGCACAGACGGGTGTGACAGAACTCAGTGTATCTGACAAAGATAATTTCCTGGAGCCCTAAGAGTGCTACAAGGAAGCTGTACCTAATGGAGTAAGTCACTTGTTAGAGTGGAAGTTGAAAGTCATCACAAAAGTCAATAGGTGTCACAAAAGGAGAGATATAGCTAGGTTGTTCTTATACTGGGCAAGACTTCTGGAGCCTTCCCTAAGTCATGGAGATGGAACATCAAAAAGGGGTGTTGGGCCAGGCTACTTTGAACTTTCATTGGGTCTTCTCCCTACCAGAGGCCAGAAATGTCCCCTTTCTGAATATTAATTATCCTAGTGTGTGGATAGGTGTGTGGGACCAGAAACTTGGGTGGGGTTGTGCTACAGAAAAGGCTGTGATTGAACTTGAGTGGTTTCTATAAGGATGACATTTTCAGTCTCTTTCTGTTGGGGAAGGTTGACTGGGTTGGAGCGGGGTTGAGTTGGAAAGGTTTAGTGGTAGGTTGATGAGTACAAAGGGCCAGTGTGGCTGGGAGAGCTTTGAGCAGTCCTGGGTTTGGGCTATCATCAGAATGCCCTCTCTTTGTGTGAAGGGCAAGTGAGTTTTGTCATAGGGCACTCAGCTTACAGCCAGGTTGGTGAGTAGTTGGCCTTTGACTTCGTGGTAGCATCATATCTTTGTTGAGTGTGCACAAGCTGGATGTAGGGGGATGGGTGGAGCTTGAGGATCAGTGAAATCTTGAGAAAAGGTCACTGTGAAATCAAGTTGGGTGGGCTGGCCTTTGGTTAGGACTGAGTATGGATGACGGTCTAGGGTTAAGGGTATATCCTTGTTTTGGAATCATATTGCCTGGTCTTGGGGTAGCTGGGATTGAGGTCATTGTTTGGTTGAGGTTAATGGAGTCAGTGAGTGTTTAGCTTAGGGCGTCCATGCTAGTGGCTTTAATTGGGTGGTGAGGATCTATGTGAGGTTTGAGATGGGAATGACAGAGGATTATTGAGATCCGGGTCAGTATGTGGTTGGAAAGCTGGCAGGGAGCACCCTCTGGGGTTCAGGGGATCAGTGTCTGGTGGGGCACAGAGGGTGAGCCTGCGCACTGCTTGGAATGGGGAAGCCGGTGTGTATTAGGGGTTGGGACATCGCCATGTGTGACTGAGTTCAGCAATAAACATGTGGCTGGGCTAAATATTCCAGTGAGGTGGAGTCTTGTGTGTGGCTAGGGATGGAACTGAGGCATCAGTAGATGGTTGGAATTAGGGCATCAGTGTAATTTGGGGTCACTTGTCATTGAAGATTCCAGATACAGTTGGGAGTTACTGTGTTGGGGAATTTGCTCATTGTGTCCTTAGGATTGAGTGTCAAAGGGCAGCCAGGTTTGGAGGGTCCACTGTGTGTTTGGGGATTAGCTGGTCATTTTACCTTTTGATTGGAGGGGTTCAGAGACAGGTGCAGTTGAGGACGGTCTCTCAGAGCAGACTTATAAAGAAAGGATACCTCAAAGCAGACTCTTGGAAGCTGAGCTGGAATCAGCAAGGGACTTGCGCCATAGGTTCTACATGTGGTGGGGTTTCAAGTTCAGAGTGGGAGAAAACAGGTCAGAGGAGTTGAGGGAGAGGGAGTTTATGGGGACTTGGCACGTTGTTCGGGGTGGAGTGTTCTGAGCACAGATTTCTTAACCAAGCTTCGAAGAGAGTTCAGAAGCCAGGAGTCAGGATATTTACTGAATATTTGGATGGAAACACTGTAGCAAATGTGACTGTTCATTCCCCGCCCAGACCCCACAGGCCCACAGCTTCCTGCCCAGCACAGCAGCTCTGCTGAGAATGTTGTCTGTCAGTGGGAACAGGCTCAGTCTGTACCACACAGGCTATGCTGAGATTGTATGCCGGCAGTGATAGACCGATGCCAGTAATAGGCTGGAAGTGGAGGACAAATGCACTAATGGAGGTTTCAGCAGGACTGAGCCCCATTCTTTCATAGGCTCCCACTTGTAATGTGCCCCAAGTGGGCTTCCTCCCCTCCCAAGCTCCTGTCTCCACTCTTCTGTGGTTCTTCCTGGGATTACAACCCAAGTAAACAGATTTGCCCTCACCTAGGGGAACCCAACCTGAGAGCAACTTTTCATAATAAAGCTAACAAAGATATATAACGGATCATAAATTGTATATGACTCTTCAAAGCAAAGCACAAACTCGGTAGAGTGTGTTTTGGCATGGGTGGAAACCTCCCTTACCTTACTAATAGGGCCTCTAATTTGCGAACTCCAGGGAGCAGCCAAGGACAGAGGAGGTGGATGTAATCCCCGAAAGTCAGGCCTTGGACAGACAGGATGGAAGAGGGTCGATCATGAGGCTGGAGGGGCAAACAGAAAGTCCTGGGAACAGACGTGCACTTGGATTAGGAGCTTCCACATATAACCAGTGGTGAAACAAATGTGTTATGGGAATTGGAGTTCCTTAGATTGTTAGATTGAGGAGACCTGACCATTGTTCAATTGAATTGGGGTGGCCCATGTCCTTATGACGGTAAGGATCAACATGTCGCTGCTGTGAAGTGGCCAGAGTGGTCTGGTTGTGGTCATTGTGTGGTGGGGGGAACAATGAAAACATACTTGACATTGCGGGGGAAGAGCAGTGTTCAGTCGATGTTCGACGTCAACAATTATCCTGGATTTCCTTAGTGGGAAGGCTGTATAATTGGTTTGGTTCAGTGAGTCACTAAATTTGGGGGTCAGTTTTTGAAGAAGTCAGAATGAGGACTAGGATTTAGCCAAGGAAGCTGTTTGTGTTGCTGCTAATCTGTATAGTACCTTCATGTGGATTTATTTTAAAGACCTTTGCCCTGGGCAGATATAGCTCTGCCCCAGGTGGAGACAGCTGGACAGTGCATGAGCACAAGCTGAGTTTCAGCACCTACCTGTCCTCTTCTTTTGGTACCTTTAGGCGATGACCAATGAACAGAGCCTGGGAGCAGCCAGGATTTCTGGGCAATGGGTCCCTACTGACTGGGTGTCAGGAGTGTCACATCCTCCAGCTGTTCCATAGTTGTGTCCTCTGTCTGTCTTGCTGTTCTGGGAGGAGGCTGAGCAGGTTTCTGCAGCACAAGCCCCTGCACCCTATGTGGCTTGGGAGCTGACTTCCTAGAGTGAGGGTCAGGGTCAGGGTTCGAGTCCTGGCCATGTCGTATTTGTGTCAAAATGAGCAATGCCTTTTTAGGTCACATATACTTTGGACTTCAACACTGCTTTATGTAGGCCATAAAATTAATAGGTGGGAACTAGATTTATGGGCCCCGCTGGGCTGTTCTTTGCTTGTTAGGTTAAACACACTGATTTCCTGGTACAAAAGTGCTTGTTAAAATAATCTCCCCTAGCATGTTCAGAGGGGACATATCTGTCTTGTTTGGGGGATGGGGAGAAGACCTTGGGGCCCATCCCACCCCCTGCTGGCCCACCTGTCATGGCCTCCCCCAGCCCCAGCTGTGTGCATGATGGAATGAATGATGATATTCCTGGGTGGGAGACATCTATGGAAGGAATGCAACTCCACGCAGATAGCCCCAGAGCCAGGCTTGCCCTCCCATCACCCTGCCCACCCTGAAAATCTCTAGCTTTTGTTTCTGCCACATCTTGAGGGGGAAGTAGGGAGGTAAAGCTAGGGGAGGCATGGTGCTGAAGCAGAGTGGGAGGCTATCCCTGCTGCTGTCTTGGAAGACTTCGAAGTCGGATGTGGAGGTGGAGAGGAGGAGGAGGAGGTGTGGGCCCTGCGGCCTGAGCACACATCGCCAATACTTCCAGCTCCAGGTGCTTCAGGTGACTCTGCCTGTGGATGCACAGTGGTGCTTGCCTCTGCCTCTCTGCTGTTCTCTCTAACATAGAACATCCTCAAGGAGAGGGGCATGCATCCTCTATAAATGAGTCAGCCACCCCGGGGCCAAGATGGTCCCGCTCCCTCTTCCTCTGTGGGTGTATCTGGTGGAGCCACAGTTGGAGTAGGTCATGCAGAGCACGTAGGGAACTTCTGACAAGAACCAGGTTGCTCACAGACATGCTGGGTGGAGCTGGGACATGAGCCTAGGTGGGGCTGACACCGAAGGACGTGAATCGGTGGAGGGATAGAACAATGTTCTGAGCAGCTCCAGGGAGCGAACTGCAGAATGGCAGAAAGAAACTCTCAAGCTGAGCCAGCTCACACTTAGTACTGGGTGCTTAGTAGGCCCACAAGATGCTTGTTGAATGACAGCACGCTGATGCAGTGCTCTGCGTCAGGCATTGACTTCCTTTTTTTAAAATTTAGCTCAGTTTGGAAGCCTCAGAAGATTCTATTTTGCAGTCATGAAACAAACCACAGTGTCCTGGTTCAAGGGATTAAGGGGGCTCACTGAGCTCCTCCCGCCACCCCTCATGCTCCCACAGGCATCACGGGCTGTCAAGTCTCCACGCCTTGTCAGAGTTCTTCTCCTGGGCTGGAATCCACACCCTCCTCTGTCAGCCAAGCTGCTCAGCCTTGGAAGCCCATTGCAGCCGCCCCTCCTCCGGGCTCCCTTTGCCTTTTGTGTTTGAGATTTGCTGTCATTTCAATAAAGCACATGACCTCCTCCGTGCCTAATGCTCCACATGTGTTCTCTCATTTCATCCTCAGGAGGTTGATGTTATACCCAGTTACAGACAGATGAAAAAACTGAGGCCCTAAGACATCAGTTCACAAACCCAAGGCCACCCAATCTGTGAGTGGGGTGGGGCCCGGGACTCAAGGGTATGCTGAAGACTCTGGTTAGCACTCAGCTTTGCCACCTGTTGGCTCTAGCAAACTACCGCTGTGATCACAGGGTGCTAGAATCATTCACAGGTCAAAGCCAATCAGCTGGTGAGCAGGGGCATGGCCTAGGTAGATTTCAGTATCTGGTACCCAGAGCAATGATCATGACATGGTAAAAAAAGTAGCGTGTGCTTACAGATTGAGCTGAGTGTTGCATCTGTAGAGTTTGGGTTTGGACTTAAGTTGCTTTGTAAGAGTCACGGCCCGGAGTTAAGTTATTAAACCCATTGGCTTGTGTAAAATGAGGCTTTCAACAGTATCTAACTCAGATAGCTGCTGTTGTCATCTAATGAGATGCTCTGGAGAAACTCTTTTTCACGATGCCCAGCACATAAGAGCACAGCATCTCAAAAATAAAAATGATAATAATAAAAAAAAAAATAAGAGCACAGCATCTCCCCGTCTTTTTATGGTTTCTGCACCTACTTGAGTCCCCTCTTGTTCTGAAATACTGCCACCTGCTGGTACTTTCTGTGCACAACCACCACATACCATTAGCGCCTAGAGCTGCTAGTTTCCACAGGTGCCCTCGGGATGCTCCAGTTGGACTATTCTCTTTTCTCCCAAAGCAAAACATTCTCTTCTCTCTTTAAGGCTCTGTACCCACTTCCTCCTTTGGCTTCCTTGATTATCAGTGAATGCTGAGCCTTTTCTGCATAGCCTTTCCCTCTGTCTACCTATCCCCGACTATTTCTTTGGGTTTTAGAGCCAGGGAGATAAATATTTAGATTCTGCTGAGAACAATTTAGTAGTTGTGTGACATGACAAACTACTGATCCCCTCTGAGCTTTATGATTGAAGGCCCCCAATAAATCTGTTAATATTCATCTTCTCCATTGTCTCAACCAGCTTCTCGGGTCTTCTCCCAGGTCCCAACAGAGTGCCATCTGTTGTCTGGTCCCTAATTACATGCACCCCCTTGGTAGACTTGAAGAACTCACCCCTGCCAATAAGCAAATGGTAGAGATCAATGCAGGGAATAAAGCTCTTACCAAGGCCCAGGCTCGTTGTTGTGACTACACAAAAGGGCCCACGTCCTCCAAGCCTAGGCCATGCTTGGCCTCACGTGACTCACCTCAGGCCTTCCTCATCCCTCCCAGTCACCCCCTGACCTCCCACAGCAGGGAGTTGAATGCACTTGGCTTACTCCAAACCCTTCTTGAGAGGGCTCTCAAGGGAATTGTTCCGCAACTGTGGGGGTTGGACCACAGACTTCTCTGAGGTCTTTTCTAGCTCTGGCGTGCTTTGTGTCTGAGTCAACTCTATTTTGACTTAATGACTTCCAAATGTCTCTTTGGGAAGACTTGTCTGTGTGCCTGTAGCCGACA
>PVKA01039635.1:0-19251 GCA_004027165.1 Ctenomys sociabilis
AGCTCACTTTATAGCTCAGGCTGGTCTCGAACTCGCAACAATCCTTCTGTCTCAGCCTCCCGAGTGCTGGGATTACAGGCATGCGCCACCATGCCCGGCCTCCAGGTACTTTTATAGAGGAAAACCATGTGGTGAAGTGGGTCTAAGGTGGTGAAGACATGGAAACTCACTTAGGTAGACAAGAGGTGAGACAAAACTATGGTTAACCAATGAGATTACAAGCACCATTGTTCAGGTAAAATTGATTAAATTCAGGAACAAATAGGGAAGTGAGTCACGTAGCAAGCGGGCATGAACAGCTGGGCATGGTGGCGCATGGCTGTAATCCCAGCACTCGGGGAGGCTGAGGCAGGAGGATTGTTGTGAGTTTGAGACCAGCTTGAATTACAAAGTGAGCTTAAGGCCAGCCTGAACTGCATAGTGAGACCCTGTCTCAAAAACACACACAAAAAAGAAAGTGGGCATGAATCTGGGACAGGGTCTCTTCCTGTTGGGGGTTGGGCTAGTGACTCATTTAGGCTCTTCCAAAGTGATTGATACCTATCTAGAATATCAATCTCTGATGCCCATCCCTAGGGAAGTATGTAGTTGTGTTTCCTCTTTTTGTCTTGGTCTTGAGGTGTGGCCCATAGGGAGTATCTGTCTCTTCCAAGTTGCAAAGTCACCTTGTCTGCCATCTTGCCTTCTGTCTCCTTGAGGGCCTGACCCTGACTGCCTAGAATATTTCTATCTAACTCCGCTGCCTACAACATTCCCCGTTCTGAAGAATTAACCTGAACTGCTGTGAGGGAATTTGGGCGATGACCGCTCTGGCTTCTTCACGCTGAAAGGGGTCGTACTTGTTGATCGGCAGTCAGATGCATTCTTCAGAGGTTCTATCTAAAGGCCCTCAATAAAAAACAGGCATTTCCATTACAGCTTTGAATCTGGAGAAGACAAAGCCAAAGAAACAAACATGCGTGGGTCAAATAATCACAACAGGATAATTATGAAAAAGATGAGTTAGAACCTTTTGTAGGTCCACTAGAAGGTATGTCTTAAATGTGAGGTTTATACCTGGGTTTTGGTATCTTCTAGGAAAGAACAAATTTTCTGAAAAATTAGAGCACATATAATCAAAGCATGAACATTTCAGCTAACAGGTACATTTATAAACTTTTTGAGACCTAGCAATTATAACTTACTAGCTCTTAGACCTCTATGAGGAGACTATGGAGTCTGATAGTTTGCTGTAAATCTCTCTAGCTTTAGTTAAGAGACATCACAGTTGTATTAATGAGCACAAAATACTTGAGTTACATCGGAAATCAACCAGATTAACATACTCTTATGAAATACACAGCATTCAGTTAGATTAAAACAATTGAAATACCTTTTAAGTTTCGTACATGAAAAATACATTTCTAAAACATCAGCATAATTTTGATTAGTAAGCAACCTGAAATATATGTTGCAGTATCTCCCTTATAGCTAAAGCAAGATGTCTTTGAAAGTCTGTTTTTATTGAGGTACAATGACTGGAAGGAAAGACAGGGTTGGAGAAGGACAAAGAGACCTATGCCAATCAGTGTCCAGCAGTAGGCTGGATTTTCCTCTAGTCATGATTACTCAGGGTTCCTCCTTGGAGATGGCAGGTAGAGATAACAGTTGGGCCAGAGGGAGAGGCAGGCCCTGGGTGCTTCAGTCCTAATGGACTATGAAGCTGAGTCTGAGCTCTGGGGCCTTCACCTCAGAGTGCGGCCTCACTTCTAGTGGCTGCCTTGGCAGTCAGGGCATGGCCTGTGGGCCTCTGAAGGCAGTCCCTCCCACATGGCCTGGCTTCTGACAGCAGCAGCAGATGAACCTCATCATCAGTCGAGCTCTTCTTGGAGCCAGAGAATCAGACTTAGGGTCTGTTTTGAGGCTGCAACAAAGGCAGCCATTTTTGTCTCTCTGTTTTCTCTCCCTGGTTTTCTCCCAGTTCCAATTATAGGACAGGTAAACAGTTTTTACTAAACTATCAAATGAGTTGTCTGGAGCAAAAGCTATCTTTTGTAGCTCTTTTCTAATATCTGAAACAGTAATCTGTTCCTCTATTTAATTAGCATCTCATGAAATATGCTTTACAATGTATCTACTAAACATTATAAGAAATCAAAGGGGTGTTCACCTTTCTCCTGGTAAATAGCTAAAATTTAAAATAACTAGAAGGCATGTATATTTCTAAGTCTGAGCTGGCTAAGACTCCCATTTTACAGAAGTTTACATGAAATCCACCAGGAGTCTTACTAAAGTCACTCCCTCTAGCACTATTGTTCAAATTCAAGCAAGGAATACCAGTACATTTAGCATCTAGTTCAAATGCAACATATACAAGTACACAACAGTCACAAAATGTCCCATCAGAGAAATATTATAACCTTGTAACATTTTCATGTTTTTTTTTTGTTTTTTTTTTTTTTTTTTTTTTTTTTTTTTTTTTTTTTTTTTTTTTTTTTTTTTTTTTTTTTTTTGAGACACGGTCTCACTATGCAGTTCAGGCTGGCCTTAAGCTCACTTTGTAGCTCAGGCTGGTCTCGAACTCACAATAATCCTCCTGCCTCAGCCTCCCGAGTGCTGGGATTATAGGCATGCGCCACCACGCCCGGCTAACATTTCCATGTTTTAACTTATGATTTACCAACAACATTTTGACCAACATTTTCACAAAACTATATAAAAGACAATGCATAAGAGATTATAAGCAATTTTAGCAGAACTATGAGGCAAAACTGTATGAGGCAAAGCACGAACAACCATAGCAATGGGCAAAGACATATTAAACATTTGAAACAGAGGTTGGTTACCTAGGCAAGTCCCAATCCAGAATTTATCAAAGAAAAGCAAACTCATACCTCCATCCAATGATCTTGCTGGGGCCTCCAAAATGATACAGGGAGAAAAACTGATCTTGGGTGGGTGACCTCCAAACAATATAGGGAACCTCCAAATGACATAGGGAAAAGTGACCTCTGGAGCTGACTTGTACGAGTTCATGTTCTCTAAAACTGAAGAATAAATTTTAGGAACAAATGGAGGTTATGAGCATTATAGATTTATTGAGGGAAAGAAAGCTCCTATCAGGGAGAGGGACAGGAGGGGGCCCCAAGTGGGTAGGTCCCTTGGAAGCTGTCTCTTCCAGGTACTTTTATAGAGGAAAACCATGTGGTGAGGCGGGTCTAAGGTGGTAAAGACGTGGAAACTCACTTAGGTGGACAAGAGGTGGGACAAAACTATGGCCAACCAATGGGATTACAAGCACCATTGCTCAGGTAAAATTGATTTAAGTTCAGGAACAAATAAAGAAGCTAGTCATGTAGTAAGCCAACATGAATATGCAGCAGGGTCTTTTCCTGTTGGGGGTTGGGCTAGTGACTCATTTAGGCTCTTTCAAAGTGATTGATATCTATCTAGAATATCAATCTCTGATGCCCATCCCTAGGGAAGTATGTAGCTGTGTTTCCTCTTTTGTCTTGGTCTTAAGGTGTGGCCCATAGGGATTATCTGTCTCTTCCAAGTTGCAAAGTCACCTTGTCTGCCATCTTGTCTCCTTAAGGGCCTAGCCCTGTCTGACTGCCTAGAATATTTCTAACTCAGCTGCCTACAACAATGCTATCTTTTTTTACTTTTTTTTTTTTTTTTTTTTTGGTAGAACCAGGGATTGAACTCAGGACCTTGCACTTGCCAAGGAAGCACTTATTCCACTTAGCCATCTCCCTGGCCTGCCCCCCTTTTTTTTACACAGTCTACAGGGTGTACAGGGTTTCATTACTTACATCAGACTCCTAGTGATCTTCCTGCTTACAGCCTCCCAAGTGCTGGGATTACAGGCATGTGCCACCACATCCAGTCTTAATCCTCATCTCAGCATGCCCTGGGGGTGGGGCCACTGAGGTATTTGGCCAGCCCTTTCTATTATCTTAATAGTATAATGCAGATGACTCTCTGCACATCCTTCTCTGCATATCCCAGAGGTAAACACAGGCCTCCTACCAGCCCCACTCACAGTGCTCACCTACTTCCTGTCCTTCTCATCACTCATCCTCAAGCCACTCCTCCTTCATGACTGAATAAACCCAGGTTCTGTGCTGGGTCAAGGCTTTTGTTCCTGCTGGGCTTAGGACCCCTGGGCTCCCCACAACTATAAATATGCCTTACAGTCTTTCTTCTCACCAAGGGGTTGCCCTGGCAGTGGTAGATTAGATATTAACTTGAAGGGATTCCAATAATTTATGCATGGGATTACAAATATAAACTTCCTGGACTGATATGAGGACCAAAAGCCTCCCTACCTTCTTCACCAGTTCCCCAAGTTTATGTAATCTTCCTTTGTCTTTCAACATTGTTTCTAATCTTTCCCTCTTCCTCTATCTCTCTATTTTTTCCCCCTAAGCCCTTTTAAATTTTCTCTCCCTTGGGCAAAGTTGCTGCATGCTGGGTATATTTACTGGATATAATTTTCTCGTTCATTGTAGCTTTTGTTGCATAAGCACAAATCCATATGGTTAAAGATGGCAAACTAATAGTTACCACAGTTGGTCATTTTCCAGGCTGCGTTTGCTGCTATTATTATCAGTGATTGTACTATTTTAGCCAGAGTGATGCAGTTGTTCTGATGAGTTTTTTTATAGCGTGCCAAGACCGAGACTGCCAAAGGGTTATAAATAACACCATAGGTCAGTGCCAAGAACAATGGGCTCAGCCTGACAGGAAGCAACATCCCATTCCCGGTAAATTGAAAGGGTAGGATCGTGCAACAGTCTCAAAGCTCAAAAGCCAGCTAGACCTGGAAGACATCTCTAAAAGTCATTTCCTAAGGGTGGGCCATACTAGCCATAAAACTACATGCCAAAAGCAATTTACAAGCATCAACCCAGGAATTAAAAATTAAAAAATCAGAAGATAAAAAGACACGCAAGCTAGGCACAGCTGGAGAACTCCAGCTCACCTAAGTCAAACCCAGTGGGCCCTTAATGGGGAGGAACAATTTGAAAGCCACCCTCCTGGATCTCTCAACTGGTAGCACAGGATGAATCCACCAGGCAAAGCAAGCATTTGAACAGAGGAGTCGAAAAGGAAACCAACAACAGGAAAATAATATGACAAGAATGTGTCAATACGTAGCAATTACAACCTAAATGTTAATGGTCTCAATTCAAGAATCAAAAGAAAAAGCCTGGGGCCGGCCCAAATAGCTCACTGGATTAACGCGTCTGCTTGTGGGGTATAATGCAGATTACTCTCTGCACATCCTTCTCTGTGTATTGCAGAGGTAAATACAGGCCTCCAACCTAGCCCAGCTCACAGTGCTCACCTATTTCCTACAGTTCTCAGTCATACATCCTCAAGCCACTCCTCCTTCATGGCTGAATAAAACCTAAGTTTGGCCCTGAGTCGAGGTCTTTGTTCCGGATAGCAGATGCAGGGACCAGGGTTTGATTGGATCCCATGCTGAGACGGGTGACTGAGAATGGGCATGGTGGTGCGCGCCTGTAACCTGGGAGGATCTAAACAGGAGGATCACTATGAGTCTGATCTAGTAGTGAGACCCTGAACACCCTGTAGATCCTTCCCCCCCCCAAAAAAAAAAGAGAAAGAAAAAGATTGGCAGGGTGGCAGACTGGATCAAGACACAAGATGCAACAATATTCTGTATGTAAGAAACATTCTTGATTAAAAAAGAAATTCATAGACTGAAAGTCAAAGGATGGACGACAGTACTCCATGTGACAGGAAACCCGAAAAAGCATGGGATAGCTATTCTATTTGCAGACAAAATGGATTTCAAGCCACGACTGTTTAAGAGAGTCAAAAAAGGTCAGTATATTCTTATAAATGAAAGAATTGAAGAAGAAAAAATAGCAATTATAAATATATATGCACCAAGTACATTATACCTAATATATAAAAATATTGACAGACATGAAAAAATCAAGCACTAATATCATTTTTTTTTTTTTTTTTTTGGTCTTTTTGAGACAGGGTCTCACTATGCAGTTCAGGCTGGCCTTAAGCTCTCTTTGTAGTTCAGGCTGGGCTCGAACTCACAGCAATCCTCCTGCCTCAGTCTCCCGAGTGCTAGGATTACAGGCATGCGCCACCACACCCGGCTATTAATATCATTTTAATGGGGACCTCAGTGCCCCAGTGTCACAAATTGATGAACTAGATAAAATATCAAAAAAGAAATATCAGGGCTGAGCCAAACTTTTGAACAAATGGACTTAGCAGACTTACAGTGTCCCCAACGTCACGATGCATACTCTTGTGTGCTGCGTATGGGACGTGCTCCACCGTAGACTACACACTGACTCATAGGACATGCTTCAATAAATCCAAAGGAGATGAAACTGTCCTGTGCACATTATCAGACCTTACGGCCATGTAATTGGAAATCAAGGTCAGAAGAAATCACAAGAACTTCATAAACACATAGAAATTAAATAACACCATCCTGAACAACCCACAGGTCAAGATGAAACTAGATGGTTTCTACAGTTTGATAGTGTGAATACAACATACAGAGCTGATAGAACACAATTAAGGCAGTCCTATAATGGAAACTTTTTTTTTTTTAAAGGGAAATCTATATATTAGAAGAACTGAGCAAAGTCAAATAAGCAAACTTAGGGGCCAGGGAGATGGCTCAGTAAAATAAGCACTTGCCTGGCAAGCATAAGGGCCTGAGTTCAATCCCTGATTCTGCCAAATAAATAAATAAATAAATAAATAAATAAATAAATAAATAAACAAACAAACAAACCTAATGTAGATCCTCAAGTTTCTAGAAAAAGACCAAGTCAAACTCAAGGCTCATACAAAATGGAGGAAATTATAATTGTTAGAGCAGAAATTAATGCAGGGTACAATAAGAAAACAATACAAAGAATTAAGGAATTAAGGAATCAGTTTTTTGAAAGATTAAATCAAACTGACAAACCCTTAGCCAACATTATCAATAAAAGGAAAGACTCAAATCCATGTAATTTGGAATGAAGAACGTAAAATTAGAACAGATCCTGCAGAAATCCAGAAGATCATGAATATCTACTTCAAGAACTTGTGTTCTAATAACATGGAAAATACAGAATGGAAAGGTTCCTAGATATATATGAATTATCAAAGTGTAATCAAGAAGATAGAAAAATTCTAAATAAACCAATATCAGTCAATGAAATTGAAGATGTAGTTAAAAACTTACCAGCTAGGGACTGGGGAGGTAGCTCAGCTGGCATGGTGGTGCATGCCTGTAATCCCAGCCCTGGGGTAGACTGAGACAGAAGGGATCACTGTGAGTCTGAACTGCATAGCAAGACCCCATATCAAAAACCAAAAAGGGGGGGGGCTAGGAATCAGCAACTGAGGCGGGGGATGAGAATGGGGTTTCCATTGATGCCAGGTCCTGAACCCCACACCAGCTCCACCTCCACGCTTGCTGAGCCAGCCACCGAGACCCGGTGTGGCAGTGCGTGCCTGTGATCCCAGTGCTGGAGAGGCTGAAAACAGGAGGCTCTCTATAGATCTGAGCAGTGTAGTGAGACCCCGTACCAAATACATTAATTAATTAATTAAAAGATTAAAAAAAAAACTTTTACAAGAAGTCAGGGAGATAGCTTAGTAGAATAAGTGTTTGCCTGCCAAGCTGTAGGGCCTGAGTTCAATCCCCAGTTCTGGAAAAAAAAAAAAAAAAAAAACTAAAAAGTAAAAAAAAAATTTATACCACAAAAGAAACCACCAACAGAGTGAAGAGACAACCCACGGACTGGGAAAAGATATTTTGCCTGCTGCTTTTCAGACAAAGCACTAATACCTAGGATATATAAAGAACTCAAAAATACTAAAGTGCCCCTCCCAGTTTAAAGATCCTATCCAAAAATGGGCATCTGAAGCAAATAGACACTTCTCAGATGAGGAAGTAGAAATGGCAAGTAAATATTGGAAAAAATGTTCAACATCAGTGATCATTCAAAAGATGCAAATTAAAGCAATGCTGAAAAAAAGAAAAAAACAATGCTGAGAGCCGGGTGTGGTGGTGCAGGCCTGTAATCCCAGCACTTGGGAGGCTGAGGCAGGAGGATTGTTGTGAGTTCAAGACCAGCCTGAGCTACAAAGTGAGCTTAAGGCCAGCCTGAACTGCGTAGTGAGAACTTGCCTCAAAAAGACAAACAAACAACAACAACAACAACAAAAAAAACAATACTGAGATTCCATCCAACCCCAGAAAGAATGGATATCCTCAAGAAATCATCCAATAACAAATGCTGTCAAGGATGTGCAGAAAAAGAGCCCCTCTTCATTGTCGGTGTGACTGCAGCCTGACACAACCGCTGTGGAAATCAGTGTGGAGCTTCCTCAAAAAGCTAAACCTAGGAGTTCCGTTTGACTAGCTATTCATCTTCGTGGCATTTTCCCAAAAGAATTACAAGCATCATGCCACAATGATATCAAGAATGCTATACGCACACCGAGTTTATATCAGCATAGTTTATAATAGCTAAATCTTGGAAATAGACCAAATGGTCATCAACTGGCGAATGGGAAAAGATGTAGGTGTTGGTTTTTTTTTTTTTTTTTTTTTTTTTTTTTTTTGCGGAACCAGGGATTGAACTCAGACACTTTGCGATACCAGGGAAGCACTTATTCTACTGAGCCATCTCCTTGGCCTTTTTTTTTTTTTTTTTAAATACAATGGAGTACTATTCTGCTCTAATGAAAGATAAACTGGAGACATTTCTAGGTAAATGGGTACACCTTGAGACCACACTCTAAGTGAAATAAATCAGACCCACATATTTAAATTCATTGTCTCTCTGGTGTGATAAATTTAACTTATAATACAGATCAAGATGTATAATCGATATTGTGCAATGAGAAGAAAATGTTCAAATGATAAGGGTAACTAACAAGGGAGGGGAAAGAAAGCAAGGAAGAAGAAAAAATGAGCTTGTAAAATTAATAAACACTTCTTAGAAAAATCGCTAATAAATATATGAAAAAAGTTCAATGTCTCTGGCAATTAGAGAAATGCAAATTAAAAGAACACTAGGTCTTTCTTCGAAGCTGCAGGGTTGGGCGCGCGTCTGAGCCCGGGATCCCGAGGCCGCCGCCCTCGGATGCGTTTCGTTTCAAAAGCTCTCGCTGCTTAGAGAATGAGAGGAGACTCAGTCTTTTGGGCAAGAAGTCGCCCAGCTCGCATGGTGCTGCAGTATCATAACCTGACCTGAGGAATTCATTTAACTACCCAGGATGAATACAGGTCCTGATAACTTTTTCATCTAAAGAAGCAGCTTGCTTTTCTGCATACAACTGGAAATGTTCCGCATTAAGGTGCTATTTATTCCTTGCAAACCACTTGGTTCAAAGATCCAGTATCTCTGGAGGTGAGAAATGATTTTAGGGTCTCCCGGTGCCATTCATGCTGGCCTTGAACTCCTGCCTTAGTCTGTATTGGGATTGCAGGCAAGTTCCACCACATCCAACAGCAAGCCATGTTTCTCCTCAGCACAAGACAGAGAGGTCTCAAAGAAGGAGCCAATATATACAATTGGTATCTATTCAAATGTTGGTGTGAGTATTCATACTGTAGCTGGCAGATTCAGCACTGCCTAGAAGCAGGTGTTTTCTTGACTGGCCTAAAGTGTACCCCCTTTTGAATCTGATTACCCTCAATAAAGTTGTTTTCTCAAAAAAAAAAAAACACTAAAATTTTATTTTACCCAGGAAAAAATGCCCGCCATCAAGAAATCAATAAGCCGGGCGTGGTGGTGCATGCCTGTAATCCCAGCACTTGGGAGGCTGAGGCAAGAGGGATTGTTGTGAATTTGAGAATAGCCTGAGCTACAAAGTGAGCTTAAGGCCAGCCTGAACTGCATAGTAAGACCTTGTCTCAAAAAGACAAAGAAAGAGAGAGAGAGAGAGAGAGAGAGAGAGAGAGAGAGAGAGAGAGAGAGAAAGGAAAGAAAGAAAGGAAAGAAAGAAAGAAAGAAAGAAAGAAAGAAAGAAAGAAAGAAAGAAATCAAATAATATGGGACTGGGGAGATAGCTCAGTAGAATAAGTGCTTGTTTGGTAAGCTCAAGGGCCCTGAGTTCAATGCCCAGTTTCACCAAAAAGAAAAAAAAAAAAAAAGAAAGAAATCAAATAATAACAAATATTAGCCTAACTTCAGGGAGAAAGGAATCCTTCTGTACTGTTGGCAGGAATGTGTATTAGCACAGTGATAATGGAAATCAATATGGAGGTTCCCAGAAAACTAAAATGAGCACTTCCAGCTATTCCCCTTCTGGGTAATGTCCCAAACAGTACAATTCATAAAGGTTACATCCTGGAAGCAGCCTATGTGTATCCATAAAAAGACACGTGGATAAAGAAAATCTGCGCTGGGCATGGTGGCACACGCTTGTAATTCCAGCCCTTGGGAGGCAGAGGCAGGAGGATCGTTTGTAAGTTCGAGAACAGCCTGGGCTACAAAGGGAGCTCAAGGCCAGCGTGAGCTGTATAGCGAGACCTTGTCTCAATCAAACAAACACAGTGGTATCTATACATAGTGGAATAAATAGTACTTGACTACCAATTGAAGACATTTGTAGGAAAATGGGTGCACCCGGAAAAAGTACAAATAAAGGGCAAAATAGCCAAGAAACTGAGGACGAGCAGAGGGGGAAAGTGAAGGAGAAGCAAAATGATCTATGAAGCATCAGGTATATGTATCAAAATAACATGTTGTCATTTAAATTCCTATTTTAGGCGAGAGCAGCTGCGGCAGTGCGGGGTGGCAGCGGGCTGCGAAGCGGCCGAGCGGAGGCAAAGTCGCCGGCACTACGGCTGGAGGCAAAGCTGGGAAAGACAGTGGCAAGGCCAAGGCCAAGGCCGTGTCCCGCTCCCAGGGAGCTGGGCTGCAGTTTCCTGCGGGCCGCATCCCCAGACAGCTGAAGACGCGCACTTCCAGCCACGGACGAGTGGGTGCCACTGCTGCCGTGGACGGTGCTGCAATCCTGGAGTACCTCACTGCGGAGGTGCTGGAGCTGGCAGGGAATGCATCGAAGGATCTCGGAGTCAAGCGCATCACTCCACGTCACTTGCAGCTCGCCAGCCGCGGAGACGAAGCGTTGGATTCCCTCATCGAGGCGACTATAGCTGGTGGTGGATTCCTCACATCCACAAATCTCTGATTGGAAAGAAGGGACAGCAGAAAACCGCTTAGGGTTGTCACCCACCCTCCACTGCCCCGTCCTTGTACTGTCATCTGCACAGAAGACATCAGTGGGGGACACATGGCATTTTTAAAAGCAGTTAAAGGAAACGCATAGACAATGCCGTAGACGTAAACAAAACATTGGTTTGTTCTTCGACACTGAGTTTGATAAAGTACTTTTCATGTGTTACAGTTGTGTGGTGATTGGCTAGGTCTCTCCCGTGTGTTTTATACAAAAATGGAGTTCATAAACCATTTTTTACAAAATAAAAAAATAAAATAAATAAATAAATTCATATTTTAGAAGAGTCTATGAAATAAGGTATATTGCAAAGCAGCATTTAGAGTCCCAACTGTCTTTATTTATTCATTTATTTAGTCTTTTTGAGACACGATCTCACCACGCAGCCCAGGCTGGTCTTGAGCTCACTTTGTAGCACAGGCTGGTCTCGAACTCTCAAGGATCCTCCTGCCTCGGCCCCTCCCTTCCCCTGAGTGCTACCAACAGTCTTTAAAATGGGCTACAGCCGGGCGTGGTGGCGCACGCCTGTAATCCCAGCACTCGGGAGGCTGAGGCAGGAGGATTGTTGTGAGTTCGAGACCAGCCTGAGCTACAAAGTGAGCTTAAGGACAGCCTGAACTGCATAGTGAGACCCTGTCTCAAAAAGACAAAATAAAATAAAATAAAATAAAATAAAATAAAATAAAATAAAATAAAATGGGCTACAAACAGAAAACAGAAGCCTGCAAAGATGGAAAGCAAAGCACAAGGCGTGAAATACAAAGTAAGGGGCCGGGGAGACGGCTCAGTGGAATAAGCGCTTCCCGGGAAAGCCCAAGGGCCTGAGTTCAATGCCCAGTTCTGCCAAAAAAAAAAAAAAAAAAGTAATGCACAATTCTATAAATTTAAATAGTCAATACTGTAAAAATTGGCTGGGCATGGAGTTACACCTATGATCCCAGCACTCAGGAGGCTGAGGCAGGAGAAGCTCAGTGTGTTTGAGACCAGCCTGAGCTACATAAAGAGCTTCTGTCTCAGAAATACCAAAAAAGGTAAAATAATGCAGTATCAAAAAAATAGGGCATAACACCATATCCATACTTTCAGTCTTTATTTTTATTTTTTATGTATTTTCTACAAGGTATTTAGGATCTCACTACACAGACTGGACTTGTAGTGATCCTCCCATTTTCAGCCTCCCAAGCGCTGGGATTACAGGCATAGGCCACTATGACCAGGCTCAATCAGCATCTCAGCATGCCTTGGGGGTTAATGGAGGGTGGCAGCATGGCATGCCAGGGACCGAACCCAGGTTACTGCCTTCTGCCTAAACAGGCACCTCAGTCTGCTGAGCCATCTGGCCGGCCCCATAATTTCAGTCTTGATTAATAATAACTACTCATGGGGCCAGGGAGATGGCTCAGTGGAATAGGCACTTCCCTGGCAAGTGCAAGGGCCTGAGTTCAATCCATGATTCCACAAAAAAAAAATAATAATAATAATAATAATAGCTACTCACATGTTTCACCCACGGCCCAAGGCATCTGCTGTCACAACTACGGCTGTTTCGTACACACCCACACAGGAAGTATAAGTACAGGGACTACGGGGCCTTTGGAACCAGGGTGGGGCCAGATTCTGATCTGTGGCTTTTGCTCCAGCCTTGGTCATTGAAGGCGTAAGAGCTCAATGCTCCCTGAGTGCCCCGTGACCCTCTGGGCTAAGGCCCACGTCTTCTGAGTTTGGTTTCTTCTGACAGTGATGTGCAGGTCACTCACATTCATTATTGAATTGAGGGACTCTAAAATCCTCATACAAGGGCTGGCCAGATAATTCAGCGGATTAAAGCACCTGTTTAGGCAGAGTGCAGTGGTCAGGGTTAGATCCTTGGCTTGCTGTGCCGGTGCCACCCCTGGGGCATGCTGAGACAGAGATTGGGACTAGGCATGAAGCGTGTGCCTGTATTTGGGAGGCTGAAAATAGGAGCATCGCTAGGACTCCGATCTCTGTAGTGAGACCCTGTAGATCCTGTAATATATACATTAAAAAAAAAAATCCACGCAAAACTTGAAGTGCAAAATCTGACCATGTGCTTCATATATTGAATCTCTAACCTGCTATTGAAGTATACATGAATGTATATTTAATACTGACAAAGTAAAATGCTGTAATTCTTGAGGATTATTACAAGTATTAACTTGTTATGCTAAATAATGCTACATGTAAAAGACAAGCCCACTGTAATGGTTGATATGCTGTGTCCAATTAAGAAGTCTAGAAGTTTAAGCTGGGCATGGTGGTACGTGCCGCCTGTAATCCTAGCAGTGCGAGGCTAAGGCAGGGGGATTGTTGCAAGTTCAAGACGAGCCTGAGCTACAAAGTGAGATCAAGACCAGAATGAACAGCATAGTGAGACCCTGTCTCAGAAAGAAGGAGAAGGAGAAAGAGAAGGAGAAGGAGAAAGAAGGAAGAAGAGGAGAAGGAGGAAGAGGAGGAGCACAGCTCTCATAGATGGAGCAAGGACCTCTTCAGGTCCTCACAGGGAAGACATGTCCTCGAGATTCTTGAGGCCCCTGCAAAGTCTAGAAGAGGATTCCTGGATGCCCACTTGAGCAGCTCACATCGGCCCCCAAGGGAGGAGTGCACAGTCTGTCTGTCTGCCTGAGTGATTCTGATAAGACTCCTGGGCGACCCCAATTAATGTCAGTCTGGTTCAGCTGGCAGAAGAAGAGATTGATCAATTCTTATTAGTTAATGTCACCCCTAGGGGAAGGGCACTGAAGTGTTTAACCTTTGAGTGCCGGCTAAGTGAAGGAGCTAAGATTGTGTGAACCAGTGGCACACACAGAGCTCCATCTGCACGCTGGAAAGCCCTGAGTGGTTGCAGTGGCTACACTCGTGATGTTACGGAACACAGAAGGAACACGGGAAGGAGCGGCACCAAAGAGGTCTAGGATGACTTTATTTACACTGGTGGGCTTGACTGGGATTACACCCAGAGTCAGAGCCCCACCTGGTGGCGGGGGGGGGGGAGGCTTTTACGGGAAAGCAAGCAGGAGGTACAAAGGCAGACTTGGCCTTTTGCCATTAGAGGGTTGGTTGAGAGCACTGCACGGGTTTCCAAGGGAGTTTAAACATCTCAAGTTATATTGGAAGGCCATCAGTCCCACAAAGGCACTAAAAAGAGGAGCTACACAAAGGGAGGGATTTTTTGGTTATCAGGCTTGCCCAGACCCATCCCTTAAGATTTGGTGGGCATTCTTGGTGGGCTTTCTTGGCAGGCTTTTATTTAAAATTTTAATTTTCTTTTCAGTGACAGAGGACAGACTGTTTCTCCTGAGACCTTTTTCAGCTTGGAGCTTAATAAAATCTGCGTTAGATTCATTAAATATGCCACTTGAACATATACATGTAAGTCAAATAAACCAGACACACATGTGCAAATATCATATAGTCTCCCTAGTATAATAAATCAAAAGAAGAAATACAAATAGAAATGTACAACAACAACTAAAAAGAATTGAGTCAGATAGTTAGGGCAAACTGAATGGTGTATGCTGCAGGGTACTTCAGCTTTTCTTCTGGATGGTTAATAAGTTCACAGATCAAAATTGGAGAAATAGAAGAGCCACAAGGCCAGCCAACATTTTGGCCCTAGCCTTTCAAGGTCAATGAAGACTCAGGACACAGGTGAACCTGTACTGTAACATCATGAAACTCAGTTGTGCCCCAAATTTTTTGATCAAGGAGATTATGGAGCCAGCCACAGAGGAAAGAGACTGACGATGTATAGTGTGCCTAGGGAGAGTCACATGGAAAGAAAACTTTCTGCCAGACTCTCATAGAGAGCAAACTGGTCAAGCATTGGCTGTGACTCATCTGCATGGAAGACACAGTCAAAGGATCTACAGAATAAGGTACAAGATTACAAGATAAACCCTGAGGGGACTTCTCTGACCTCATCAGAAACAAAAGCTACATTTTTTGATATTAAGGTCTCGATCTATCTCGGTCTTAACCATCCAGCAGAAAAGTATAAAAGTGAAGTATATAACGTGGGGCCATAATAATAAGTTGAGCTGCAAATAGCTATAGTCCACAACTTCTTCAGATAACTCACTATTATTGTGGAATGCTGGACTGTGTTGGATTGTGTCGCGGAGTTCAAGCACCTAATTTGGTTTAATGACAATGGAGTGCCCATCTTTGACAGATCTAGACAAAAAAATAAAAGGGGGTATACAAAGGAAGAATTATGATGTGTGTGTATAAACAGTACAGTTAGGATAAATATGCTGTGCTTCTACATAATTCTATGAAAAGCAAGATTTGCACTAATGGTGGTTGGACAGGATATTACGTCGGCTTCTAGTACTATGGTCAACCACTAGGAAGATAACAAGGTAGAAAGTATTAATTATTGAATCTGTGATACAATTCAGCTATAAAAAAAGAAAATAAGTATATAGCTATACTCTCTTCATTCACTGATTAGAGACATCTGCTATAATAATGCCTGTAAGAATAATATCATGTATGCACCTTGTACAACACCAAAACAGTATGAAAACATTTTGCAATGTATTAATTTATCGAATCTGTCCTGTTAATTTGTCTTGAAACTGTCTCATTGCTATTTGTTCTTCAATTAAAAAAATAATAAAAAGATTCATTAAATACTAATATCCCTGAAATCACTGTTTCAGAACAGAAGTAAAAAGGGGCCGCCCACTGTGCTGTCCTTCAGACCCAGAACCACATGAGGCTTTTAGCGCTCCCTGGAGCTGTGCCATGAAAAAATATGATGACAGTGGCGGCAACAGGCGCGAGACCCACGCTGACCAGTGTGCTTCTGCTTCTCCGCTTCCCCTCGGCAAGGTGGGACGTGATGGCGCGTGCCCAGAGTCCCAGCTCCGCGGAGACTAAATGGGAGAACTGCTCGGTTTTACAGTGCTTCTTAGAGAGATTGAGAGATGACAAACAAAACATAACCCAATAAAACATCACTGAAGCAGGAGCGGTGGGGTAGCTTACCGGCCTAAGTGTGTGCTTTGGTAAGCACAGGGACCAGGGTTCAAGGCCCAGTCCTGCGTGCTGCACTGGGCGAGCTAGGAGCACTATGAGTCTGAGCTGTGTAGCAAGACCCTGTACCAAATACACAACTGAGAAAAAAAAGTCACAGAGGCAGTATGAGTTCATCTAGGTCTCTTATTTGCAGGCATTAAAATCATTATCCAAATAATAGTGCAATATTAGGACTCCCTATCTCAGCCTCCCAAATGCTTATAAAATACACCTTTTGGGAGATAAAACGCCTACTTGAATTCCAACAGGTGTATTTGGACGTCCTTCTCTTAGAACAATCATCAAGAAAGCGCGTACAGTGCCTAAAATTTAACGTAATTAGAACACTTTCCTTCTTTCTCACTCTCCTCCAAAGGGTTAAAAAGAGCCATTCAGACCCTCTGGTTATTGGTTTCATTTTCTGTGTGGCAATACAGCTCTAGTCAGTTGTGATGTTTATCTCTAGAGACATATTTTGCTGAAGACCAGCAATCCACTGTGGAAAAGCTCCTGGATCTTAAATTGTATTTCACTCTCTCTCTCTTTTTTTTTTTTTTTTTTTTTGGTGGTATCAAGAATCAAACTCAAGACCTTGCACTTGCCTGGAAGGCCCTTACACCACTGAGCTATGTCCCTAGCCCCCTTAAATTGTATCTCTGTGCCTGAGATTTAGTTCCTGTGCCATACTTAAAGTGATTCCTCAGTCCCTTCTCCACTGCTCCTGGAAAATAATAGTTTGCAAAGTGGTTTGGTCCTAGGAAATTCTCTTCTCTGTAGCCATTAAATTTCAGGATCAAGTTTCCAGAACGATAAGTTTGCACTCTCTGGAACCCTTCCAGAGTAAAGTTGATCTTTACTCTGGGTCATATTCAAAAACTGGTTTAGATTTAAGCCTATAGCTCCAAGAAATAAATATATAAGTTTTGATCCAAGTTTATCTGCCTTTTAGTCCTTAAGCAAAACTAAAGTTAACTCTTCTCTCCCCTTCAAATTATGTGAGCTGTTTTGTAAAATAACATATGACAACAACTGATTTTTTTTTTAGTACAGGGTCTACAGGGTCTCGCTACGTAGATCAGACTCATAGTGATTCTCCTGTTTTCAACCTCCCAAGAGCTGGGATTACAGGTGTGTGCCACCATGCCCAGTCTCAATCTCCATCTCAGCGTGCCCTGGGGGGTAGGCCAGCATGGCTCTCCAGGGGTCGAACCCCAGCCACTGTGCTCTTCTTAATTAAGCAGGCACTTTAGTCCACTGAGCTATCTGGCCAGTCCTGATTTTTTAATAATACATGTAAATTCATTGATTAAAAAAAAACATTGCTAAAAACTTATAAATTTAATAATGGTTTTAATCTAAAACATATTTTTTTCTTAAAAAGACACAGTCCGAGTCCCCAGAGGAAGGCTTCATCATGACTTCTGTCTAGAACATCTGACAGATAGGGTTCTATTCTCAGAGATAATCTCTTTCTATGCATACCCAAGTGTGGCCTGCTCAACCCCACTAGATAATAAAAACTACCTTTGGCAGTCTGTCCCATTAGAAAAGACAATGACCTATGGCTATCAAAGCAATGATTTGGATATTCCAATCAGATAAACTGTCTTTCACAAATTTAAGAGGTTTAAATTCCTTCCCAACTCCTATGTCTCTATTAATTGACATGCAAATAACTTTGACTATTCATAATTACAAACTTCTAAAATGTTAAAAGAGTTACTATAATTCAATTTGATCAAAATATATTTGGGGGCACTCTGGGTTTATAAGTAGCTGTCTTATGTGTGTTTGTTTATTTGTCTGTGTATCCAATTGTAAACAGCTATTTTATTCAATTTTTTCTTTTGCATTTTTTGATTTTTGAAGTTTTATCTGCAATTTTATTCATCTTATGGACAAATGTCATCAAATAAAGATATGCTTCCACCAAGTTACCAGCTGGTCAAAATTATGTTAAAATTGGTTTTATAAATGTAATGCATATTACTATTTATTTATTGACTTGAGAGTCTTGTTCAAAAATATTTGTTAATTGTTATGATCTGGTTTTCAGAAGTCATCAAAAGTTGTTAAGATAATTAAATAAAAATCCCTTAGGAACCACGGGCATGCCATGGTGACGCCAAACTGGGCATGGTGATGTACACCTATAATTCAACCACTGGGGAGGCTGGACAGAAGGACTACTATGAGTCCAAACTGTGTAGTGAGACCCTGTGTCAAAAAAACAATCTTTTAGGGTGGGTGAAAACTGTTGGGCAGAACTCCAATTGATTAACAAAGGTATTCATACGCCTATAGCAACTCACTGTTGCTACTCTCGAGGTGCATTAAGTTTTTCATGCCCTCAGATGTGCAGATCTTTTCAAATGTAAAACTGATATTGTTTATGATGGTAAGTATTTTCTTTCAGATTCAAACATCTGCCTTTCTCTTGTGTTTTAGCCACTTAATCTTTTTTTTTTTATTTGTTCATAGTTAGCACAGGGTCTATAGGGTCTCACTACACAGAACAGACTCCATAGTGATCCTCCTGTTTCAGCCTCCCAAATGCCGGAATTAGAGGTGCACGCCGCCACACCTAGACTCAGTTGCCCATCTCAGTGCACCCTGGAGACTGAGCCACGCGGCATGCTGGGGATCAAAGCCCGGTCCCTGTGTTTGCCTAAGCAGTCCAGCTACTTATGATAAGAGGTTCACGCCAAGCCAACAAGAGGCCATCAGGCAATAATAAATATTTTTAACAAAAACGTATGTGATGAGTATATATACCATGTGTTATAACCTGGCCTCTTGCTATTGACTTTGGCAGCCCCCTCCCCAGCCTCATTTGTTCCCTTTGCTGCCCCTTGACAAAAATATTTCCTGTTGTGCAAGATAAGTTACATCCTGTTTAAAGCCCCCGGTCCCTACGTGCCTTACAACATAGATAAGATTATAGTGGCCCTCGGGCCGCCCCCTACATGTTGCGCC
>PVKA01039636.1:0-19345 GCA_004027165.1 Ctenomys sociabilis
TTTTTTTTTTTTTTTTTTTTTTTTTTTTTTTGTCTTTTTGAGACAGGGTCTCACTATGCAGTTCAGGCTGGCCTTAAGCTCACTTTGTAGCTCAGGCTGGTCTCGAACTCACAACAATCCTCCTGCCTCAGCCTCCCGAGTGCTGGGATTACAGGCATGCTCCACCTGCAAATTTATTTTGACAGCTATTTTTTTTTTCTAATTTAACAAACACACATATATTTAATGCGTTAAAACTACAGCTTTGCTAGACTCTGGGTATTTTACACACAAGTCAATGTATTTAATTCAAGAAATAAATAATAAATAAATAGAAAGAAATAAGAGTGGCATTATCCAAGAGAAGCTGTGGTTAAAAGCATCCTATACTTCAAGTTCTTAATGTGCTGAGCTATAAAAGACTCTAGGCAACAACTTCTGTGCATACCCCACTACTATTGTGGATGCTGGGCTGTGTTGGATTGTTTTGCTGAATTCAAGCCCCTATAATATTTGAATGCCAATAGAATCCGCATCTCTGACAGGACTAAACAAAAGAAGTATACAAAGCAAGGACCATTTTGTATTTATATATACAGAATAGTTAGGATAGATATGCAGATTCTTTCTCTTAACTCTATGAGAATGATTGGTAGTAATAGTGTTTGGACAGGATATCCTGTCTGCTTCTTGTACTATGGATGACCACTGGGAAGATAATGTAAAAAGTATTAATTGTTGAAACTGTCCTACTGATCAGCTTTGAAACTGTCTCACTAATGTTTGTCTCTCAATAAAATAAAATTTTTAAAAAAGATATTTAAAAAATAAAAAGACATACCTGAATTCATCAAGTTCTCTTCCAAAGAGGCAACAATTGCTACCATCTTTTGTTATGTATGCAAAGCTATTCTACTGGAAGTATATATTGATATACCTTTCATTTTAAAAGCTCAAATGTGACAGTCTTCATTTTGTTCATCATTTTGCATTATTAAAAGTCAACCATACCCAAAAAAAAAAAGAAGTAGAGAAAAGCTACAGTAAGCTTTTATTGTCTATCCCTCATTACTGCTTACTCAGATTTAGCATAGCCTGAGAGAGATACAGGAACAATTTTTTTTTTTTTTTTGTCTTTTGGAGACAGGATCTAACCATACACTTCAGGCTCAACTTGAGCTCACTTTGTAGCTCAGGCTGACCTCAAATTCACCATGATCCTCCTGCATCAGCCTGCTGACTGCTGGGGTTAGTCATGCACCACCATGCCTGGCTCAGGAATGAATTTTTTTAATTGCACACAAAAGGAATGACTGGGATTCACTAAATGATACTTCAGAGCCAGGAGTGTTACAGTCTTTTATTCATTCCATGTCTTGGATTCCCATTACAGACCAGCACTCTTCTACATGCTCTTAAAGCAGCAGTGAGTCAAAATCCACTTCCTATTGGAGAAAAAGGAGCCAGAGAGATGGGTAATCGAATGAACTCACTATTCCAACACTTGACCTGGGAAAAGGTCAATGAGGCAGAGGTATGTGAGGGCAAGAAGCAGAACTGGGGCTTTCAGTGAGTCAGGAAGTGCAGGAAGAGATTTGCTAAGGATGGGCTGATAGGTGAGGCATTAGCTAACTGTCCCCAATTTATTTATTTATTTATTTATTTATTTATTTATTTATTTATTTATTTATTTATTTTGCAGAACCGGGGATTGAACTCAGGCCCTTGCGCTTGCCAGGCAAGCGCTTATTCTACTGAGCCATCTTCCCAGCCCAATGTCCCCAATTTAAAAAAAAGAAAAGAAAAAACTTAACAGCAGGGTAATTATGACCAACAAGAAGCTCTGGAGCAAAAAGTGTGACTTAATAAAAGCAAAAGGGACCATGAACTATAACAGTCATTAAACGCTTTCCTTAGTAATACAATAAAATAAAAATAAAAAGCAGTTCTTGAAAACAGGTTTTCTTTCCAAACATATTTTCACAAAAATCACTGTGATCACTATGGAATACAAGCTTATTTGCAAGAAATTGAGGGAGCAAGAAAAAGAAAATGAGGCCATGAATCAGGGCTTGCAAGAGTGCAGACTTCTCAGACCATATCTCCACCCTGATGCTATGGCAGTGTGTCCTGGGCTTCAATTTCTAGTAACATTGTCCTGCTCCAGTATATTTGATATTAATCTTCTATGCATGACACAGATTGTTTACTGAGGGTGGTGAAAGAGCTTTTCTGACATCTGTACTTAAAATCTTTGATAATAAAATTGGAGAAACAATCAAGAACTCTTGATCTGTGAACAATATCAAAAATTGCACAAGTAGGAATAGGCAATTCAGAATGGTTCTCATGGCACAAAAGAGAACAAAATTTTTTCAATCATTTAAAGCTGGAAGCTCTCAAAACACCCTAACTTACATATTTTTTGTTTTTTTAGTTTAATATAAGAGTCATATACAGACCATAGAAAGCAAAACAGATTTAGGATTATAATTCCATATTCCAAAAAAAGGAACTAGGGATTCATGGATAAAGGTTATTTCTAGCACTAGAGAAGAAAATATACTGATGAACATGAACTAAGAAAGGAATTGCTCAAAATTACACACACACACACACACACACACACACACACACACACTACTTTGAGCTCAGAATTTTGCTTTTTCCTTCACTATTAGGAGGTGTGATGACTCTTAAGATGCTGAGGGTAGCTCGTACTTAGCCATGCAAGCCAAGAGGAGTCAATTCATAACCCACAGTGTATCCTGCTGCTAAACTGGAATGCACAAGACTTTAGCTGTACTAAGTGCATTTTTTACTTATACTTTTTTTTTTGTATTTTAGGAAAGGGTCTACAGGATGTTCAGGGTCTCACTAATACATTGGACTTATAGTGATTCATCTATTTACAGCCTCCCAAGAGCTGGGATTACAGGCGCACACCACCATACCCAGTCTCAATTGCTGTCTCAGCATGCCCTTGGGGACGGGGCAAGCACAGCAGGCCTGGGGATCAAACCCCTGGCCCTTGCACCTGCTTGCAGGTCCTTTAATCCGCTGAGCTATTTGGCTGTCCCCCTTATACTTTAGATTTATATATGATGCATTACTAGGCTGGGACTTTATCATCTGCGGAGAAGCACCTGCCCTGCTGGAGATATTTGATAATATTATGGTTTGACTGGAGACTTCCATCTTTATGTTGCAGTCTTCAAATTCTCCTCAGAGCAGATAGCTGTGAGTCTCTGGCCCAGTTCCTGTACATGTGATGAGAGCTGGGGCTCGAGGAGCATAATGATTACTAAAAATACAGGCTGAAGAGATAAGTAAAATTAACAAGCACTGCCTCATTCTAGTTTTTCAAAATAATTTCAGTGTTTTAAAATACTTGCCACTTCTACTTTTTGCTAATTACAAGATATACAATTTATAACACAAAACTTGAAACAGGAAAGTATTTTTGAAAAGCCCAAAATCTATGCATCTTTGGTAATGAACTTAATGAACTATTTACATTTTGATATTTTCATTTCTTTTCTAGGGACCTACATTTCTGGACTGTACGCTCACATAATTCATACTACAATTTATCAAATTTTCTGTGTTTTTTTAAATCTGAGATTTTAATGAACACTATTCTGTTCTACAATATTAAAACTGTTCCCAATGCTATCAAGCACACCTTGTGCCCAGATTTTGGCTTATAATTTTATGTTCCAAAGGAAGGAGGGCCAGCCAAATGTCTCAGCAGGTTAAAGTGCCTGCAAGCAGGTACAGGGGTCAGGGATTTGGTCCCCAGGCCTGCCATGCTAGCCCCACTCAGTGCAGGGCGCACTGAGACAGCAACTGAGACTGGGAATGGTGGTGTGCACCTGTAATTCCAGCTCTTGGGAGGCTGTAAATAGGAGAATCACAAGTCTGATGTAGTAGTGAGACCCTGAACACCCTGTAGACCCTTCCCTAAAATACAAATATAAATAAATAAATATTTAAGAAATAAAAAAGGAGCTAGGGATCCATGCATAAAGGTTATTTCTAGTACTAGGGAAGAATATATGTGGAATAAGAAAGGAATTGCTCAAAAATGCATGCACGCACACACACACACACACACACACACACACAGGGGAGCACATCAAAGGAATACAGAGGCCAAAGGAAAGCAGTCTCAATGATTAAAGCTGGAACAATTGAGCAAAGAAATATGTATACAGTAGTACTAAGTTATAACTCAAAGTATGAAACAAGCAACCCAGAGCTCACACTGACATAAATATATATGACTGAGTAAATAAACAATGGAGAATAGGCTAATCTGTGCGGAATTCCAAGCAATTTAGATAAATACTCCACCCTCAAAGCGGCAGAACATAACATCCTAGCCCATACATGTAAACTGCATGTAGAAGCTTCCTTCTCAAGACTACAGAATGGAATAAAAGAAGGACAGGGTTGGCCATGGGGAAAGAGGGATGCTGAGCAAATTTGTGGGAGAGAAAGTACACAGACTGCACCTTGGCAAATCACCAAGGTTAGCAATAACAGTGAGGAGTCGTGCAGATAAAATGTACCTGCTGTCATTTGCATCTTTGGTTCCATCTTCCAAAAGCCATTTTATGACAGGTTTGGCTCCCACCGGGGTAGAGTGAATCTTTAGGGGTACAGGCCTACTGGGAAGTCCTTAGATCAGCAGGAAGATGCCCTTCAAAGAGATTGCGTGCTCCTGGTCCCTTTTCTTTCACTTTGTTTTCTTGGTGATAAATTAAACAGCAAGGCCTAACTCACATTCCCACCAAGATGTGCTAGCCTTGACAGAGACCCAAAGCTATGGGCAGCCAATGTGAGACTAGAATCTCAAGAACCAGAAGCCAAAATAATCCTTTCTTTTCTTTATCAGTTAATTGCTTCAGGCATGTTGTTATAGTAGTACAAAACTAATACACTATGCTATGTACAATTTTATAAAACAAAAATGGCATCTTGCCTTTATGGTTTTATTCCCTCTAAAACCCGTAACTCTAAGTTTATATGAGAAAAAAAAATCATACAAATCCCAGATTAGAACCATGCTATAAAGTCTCTGACTGGCACTGCTCAAATCTATCAAGGTAATCAAAAACAAGGGAAGTCTGAGACAAAAATCACAGTCAACAGGAGCTCAAGCAGTTGTATATAAACATAATTTAGTATCTTGGGCAGAATTTTGGCATAAAACAGAATTTTAGGTAAAACTAGGTAGATATGAATAAAGTGTGAATAATACTGAATCCACATTGGTTCTTTAAATATAAGAAGGACACATTCCTTATTCCTGCATGGAGCAGTCTCAGATTTTTGTGGAGGTCCTGCTGGAATCCAAAGGGACCATGGGCTTGCGGCAATAACTGGTGAATTCAGGGCACAGCCAAAGTTCCTACAATTTTCTTATCTTGGGGTCTTCAATCCTAAAGAGGATGAGAAGGTGATGTAAATTCAGGGCTAATCAGCTTTCTTTGCCCACTCTTACACAAACACTCTAAATTATTAACATGCCTAAGTATGATGGCAAGCAAGGATCTGATCCAGTGTGTGAAGGCAATAAATAAAGGTCAAGCTTTGCTCTGGCCATAGGCCCAAAAGAAGAGCCAGTGTGTTTGTTGTTTCAGTGAAAACTGCTTTTTGATGTCCTTGGAAGAAAACACACACCTACTTTGAATGAATAACAGGTTAAGAGTCCAAGAGTGACTTTGTCCTTCATCCCTGATGATGTCACTATTGTCATAAGAGAAGCTGGGGGTCATGCAGTGCAATCCCAGCACTACTGGTGGCTGAGGCAGGAGGATGAGGTGGCAGGATCCCAGACTCGCCAGTCTTGGCAACACAATGACTCAGTGAGATCCCATTTCAAAATTTACAAATTAAAATAATAAAAGGCGAGAGATGTAGTTCAATATGAAAGCCCTGGATTCAATATCCAAACCTGCAAAATGGTAATAATAATAATAATAATAATAATAATAATAATAATAATAACTGGGACCAGAATAGATGCAAAACTCTCTGTATGACACAAAAACTCTTCAAACGTTTTGTAAACATTTTTCTTTATTTTTTTTAGTTTATTTTAAAGGAAATATAATAATAATTGAGAAGACATTAAAGATTGTTCACATTTAGAAGAACAAGATGAGAGGTATTCAACCGTGGCTTTTGTATGGCACATTGCTGTCTTCCGTGTAGTTGCTCAGACTGCAGATACTAGCATATAGAGTTAGTCAGAGTGAAAATTTTAAAGATTAACTGTTATTTTTATAACAATGATGGAAATTAGTAATACAATCATCCACACTATCCTGTAGATGTACTTACACGATATTTTTCCCCCTTCCTTTTTCCCTATCTTTTCTACTTTCCTTCATCTTTGTTGTTCATTCCTTACATTCAGTTTCCTTTCATTTTACTGTATCTATTATACCCTTCAGGTTTTATTTATTTTTTCAGGTTTTGACACTAGGGAGACAGTACAATATTGTCTGATACACATGTGGGTCTGATTTATTTCATTTATGAGTATAGCCTCTAGTTGTATTCATTTACCTATAAAGGCCTCAAGTTATGTTTTGTAAACACAACTTAAAGCTTTTCTAAGAAATAAAATTCATCAAAAAGTTCACAAAAAATATTTTGAAAAAAATTTAAAATTGCAAAGTAACAACTCAGTGTATTTATGACATTTAAGGTATCTTTAAGGTATGTGATGTCTATGCTATCTTTCATTGTTGTTGGAAATTTGAGTCACTTCCAGGTCTTCCATCAAAAAGTAATAAGACACTGATGAACAATTCTCCCTATATAGTTTGGTTCACCTCTTCAAATATTTCCTTACTGTAGAGCCCTAGGAGCCCATTCTACTTTTCAAAAATGTTAAATTAATACATTTACGTACAATATCTAGTCCAAAGCAACTAGAGCTCTATTTTATCATGAAAGTTTTCTAAGGTAAATTTTACTAGTAAGGGAGTCACCCAGGAAATCTTTTCTACAAAACATCTCCAGTAAATAGCAAAGAAAATATCCAGAATTTGTATTCTGCTCTCCAGCTTTATCCATTGACTCATGCATACATTCAATAAATAGCACCACCCGCTATGAACCAGGCAGGTGCTGCTAGGAAGGGCTTTTAATCTCCTGAGTTCCTTGTATTTTGGTCCACACAAAAAACCCTAACCACTGTCTCAACTGGCAGAACTCTTGCATCTGATAATTTATTTTACTTTATTTTATTTTTGTATGTGGAACCGGGATGTGAACTCAGGCCCTTGCGCCTGCCAGGGAAGTTCTTATTCCACTGAGCCATCTCCCCAGCCTGCATCTGATAATTTAAAAACCACTTTCTGTTCCTTCCAATGAGATAGTAAATGAATAGCCAAGTGTTAGGTGCTTTGATAATCAGTTTCAGTCTGCAGGGCCCAAAACTGTTTGTTAGCTTGGGAAAATAACTGTGCTCATACTAGCATTTGATCATTTTTTAAATGCTTGCAAAAAAAATTTTTATAATGAATGAATTTTTTGTAGTATTTGCAAACTTCACTGTCCTCTGGTGCCACCTATCGCTCATCTTCCCTGGAACATCTGTGTTTATCTTCCCATAAAGGTTATTTTAAGCCTGGGCGTAACCCTACCAGAAAAACTTCCCTTGATTGTCCTTCTGTCACCAAAACTGTTGCCACTGTTCCTATGACATCTGATTGTTTCTACCGAAACTTGCAGATCACTCCAAAACCTGCAACAAGCTGTCAGCCAGGCAGTTCCTTGCAGATGTCCCTCCACAAAGGAGACCAGCCTGCTGGACTGGGGTTGGTGCTCTGAGTGATCAAAGTGAGAACGTGAGAAAGCAATGCTGCCTAGAGGGAGAAAGTGGCCCACAAGGCAGTGCGGTAGCAGCGAAAGCCTCTGCCAGCCCCGCTGCGTGGCCTGGAGCCTGAACTGCGAGGACGGTGTCCTCCCAAGCTGAGGCAATAAGGCTGACTGGCCTCGCATCCCTTCATCAACCAGCCAGTGGGGCTTGGAGGGACGCAGCACTGGGCAGGCTATTTCCTGAGGTCAGGGCAGGCAATCCTGTGGCCAAGAGCAATGCCCAGCAGAGGCACCTGTGTCACCCGATGACAGACCAGTTGCCCTCAGCCAGGTGATGGGCATGTCCCGAGCAGAGGGCTCCTGGGCAGAGCCACCCAAGCACCCACTAAATCTGTACCTTCACAAGTCTGTCTTAAATGAAGGGATCTACTTCTTGAAAATATTCACAGGCACATATTTTTTAAAATCATAAGTGACTTCTGAGTACATAATTCATCTCAGGGATGAAACGTTTAAGGAAAGTAGGCATATCCTACTCACCGCTGCTAGCACAGCGCCCCCTACAGGATAGGATGGGAACTCTGTAAATACTTTAAAGCATTAAACTCTGAAGCATTGCACCCATTTTTAAGAAGTGAACGGAAATGAGACACAACCATAATATCAAAGAACCAATAATTGGACAAAGACTTTAATCATTTCTTAGCATGAAATCCGAGAGGGATTATGCGGCTGACTTCACGCTTGAAGAGATTAGGAACCAGTTTAGAACATCTATATTTGAGAAACTGATTGTATCCACCACACAATCTTGAAAAATAAAGTTCACTTAAATGGAGTTGTAGCACTGTGGGAAATTTTCAGTCTATAAAAAGTTGCTTAACTAAAAAAAAATTAACTATGGTTAGCTCCTTGACATAATTATTTTAATCCAATTAAATAGAAAGCTATCCAAAAAATATACAGCATTATATATGAAGGTCACTCACATCACACTATATACTCTAATTAGCACTAAGGAGGCAGAAAGCAGGAGGATCACTATGAATGTGGGCTGTGTAGTGAGACCCTGTCCAAAAGAAAAGAACTCTCCCTAATAATTTAAAATGAAAATCTTTTCTTTACTTATCAAAGGATCATATGCTATCAATTCAATTTTATTTCATGTTTATGAGCTATTTACTATATACAAGGCATTACGGGAAGAAAAGAAAGTAATCACAAGCAACTCCTTCCTGCACCCTCCACTTCAAGATGTGGTAAAGAGAAACTGCCAGGGTGCTAAGCATGATGCGCAAAACCGTAGGACAATATTATCTATCAAGTGCAGGCAGTCCCTGGTTTCCTGAGGATCCAGAAGTGATCTGTTTACTGGCGTCCTTTACCCAGAGAAGCAACGTCACATGCAAATATTGATGGAGCCACCATGAAGAAAAAGCCCTACATGGAGGGATGTCTAAAACCAAGGCACTCAGGGAGAAGGAAGGAAAGAAAATGGAAGGACAGAGCAGAGACAAGACCTGATGACAGTTTGGGACTCTATCTGCCTCTTCTGGGTGTTTGCAGTATGAGCGTACACACCTTCCCATAGAGCCTAGTCCAGGAAGAGTTGAGCTCCTGTCAAGTGCAAGGGAAGAGCCTGAATGAGATGTGCCTGCTTCCTAGGCTCCATCCCACACAGCTCATGAAACACCACCACTCCCACTCACTTCCTCTCAGATGGCCCCATCAGCATGGTAGGAATTACTCTGTGTTCTTTAGTTCCCAAGCCTGGTATGGCTGTCAGGACTCACAGAGACAGGCCTTGCAGCCAGCTTGTTGCTGGCACACTGCGCAGATGTTCTGCAATAGATGCTCATGTTTCCCCACCACCTCTATCTTGCTCCTTCTCTTTGGCTGCTGCCCCAAACATAGAATTAGGCTTCCCAACAAGGAGCTTGGCATTAGCTGACTGATTTCAAAGGAAGATGTATTAGTCAGCTCTTCGTTGTTGTGACAAACCACCTGAGAACAGTCACTCTAAAAGAGAAAAGTTTATTTGGGCCCCTGATTTCAGAAGCATCTGTCCATTGTCATTTGGTTCTGCTCTTTCTAGGCCTGTGGCAGGCAGCATAGGATGGTGGGAACAATGTGGTACAAAGCACAGCCATCTCACAGCAGGCAAGCAGCAAAGAGAAAGAGAGAAGAGGTCCAACCCTTGGGAAGGGCCCCTTCCCAAGGGCTTACTTTCCCAATGTGGATTCACTTCCTCAGGTTCCACCACCATGCAACAGCCCACTAAACTATGACTCCATCAATGAGTTCATCAGATGAGGTTACAGCCCTTATGACCAAACCATTCTCCAAAGGTCCAGTTTCTAACCACTGCTGTCTTGGGGATCAAACCTTCAACACACAAACTTTTGAGAGTCATTTTAGATCAGAACCATGACAGAGTCGTGTTTCCATTTGTCAAGGCCCAGAGCACACAAGCGCAGTCTATGGCCCTGTGAGTCCACACCTGTCAGGTTAAGAACTGCCATCTAACTTAAGCAACAGCTTGGTTTCTAGATTTCCCAGCACACTTATTTCTGAGATGACATAGCACTGTTGACAGGAAATGAGCAGAGGAAGCTGAAGGGACAAGGACCTATTCACTTACTACTAGTCCCAACAGACTTAGCAAGTGAGGTAACTAAGCCTTTGTATTTATCTCTTGAGAAAAATTTCTGTGATTTTATTTACTTAACAGTGGGAAGTCTGTGCTACATGGTAGTGATGTTATTACACACACACATCATCTCGCTGCTTAAGAGGCAAAAAAATCTCAGGAGAGCGGAAACCTTGGATCCCTGAATCTAGAACACATCTTGGCTTCACTGTGTGTAGCTGGTCATCAGCACATATCGATACCCATAGAAAATCATTGCTGAGGCTTCTGCAAGATACCATGTCCTATGATAAAGAAATCTTGTTTCCTACCAATGATAAAGGAATCTTCAGGTTCAGATCCAAAGCGATTCTGTATAAAAATATACTGGAAGGAAATTCAAACACCTTTCAGGCACCAGAATCTCCTATTAACAAAAAACCTAACTGTGACCAAATCAGTATTTCCCTCATACACTGGGGCCTTTAGCAAATACCACTGGTTATGCTGGGTTTTCAGCTCTGGACACAACTACATCTCTTCTCTGGGGATCACTCTGTCAAGCTTTTGTTCTAAAAATCTAAGTAGCTGGAAAGGTGCTAAGATAAATAAATTTATAAAGTCATAATTGAAAAACTTAGAATTCAGGTAATGCATCTCATCTTCATAAAGGCAACTGTCACTGTGTCTTCTTTATAGTCCACGGACGTGAACTGAAAGTTCTGTGGTCACTGAGTTGGAAGTCATGTTTTCCCTCCCCTAAGGATGCTGAATGATTTGGTCTCTATATAAATTTACATTTCTTCATGGACATCATGCCCCACAATTTCTATTTGTTTCTGAAAACTTTGCTATGATATACAAATGCAATTAGAATTGCTGCTAATTCTAAGCTTTTTGAAGAGCATAGTGTTCACTTAGTAATGACTCTAGTAGAAAACAGAAATCAATGAGGCTTCTACCTGCAATCCCAGCTATTTGGAGGCTGAAGCGAGAGGATTACAAGTGACAGGTCAGCCTGGGAACACTGGCAAATGCTGCCTCAGAATAAATAAGAGCTAAGTGTGTGGCTTAATGGTAGAACACTTGTCTGTCATGCGCATGTATGAGGCTTTGGGTTTAAATTCAAGAACGAAAGAAACCTCAACCAATGTAATTGCAGAAGACAAAGGCACTGAGTTCTTCATCCTATTGACGTGAGAACAGCTTCTGTCATTGATGATATTTACTGCATGCTGTTTTTCACTCCAAATGGTGGTAATGCCTGGACGCTTAGAGGACGGTGCTGCCTGGGCAGTGGTCACCACAGCAGCTGGCTGGGAAGGACAAAGCACGAGTGAGCAGACTGACCCGAGCACAGCAGGACACTGAGCTCCGACATGACACTGAATGCAGAGAACATACAGTGTGCTTTCACCACATAGCAGGGAGACTGGCTCATGCTGACTCCAAAGGTTTGACTGATCTGCAGTCTCTAACTGCCTCCGGAGGAATTTTTCACATTTTCTTCTCCTCTCTCCTATAGTCAATGGTTTTACACACTAAGCTTTGCATCTAACTCGGGAGCATCACTGAGAATCTTTTTCATGAATGTGAAAGTCTATACATATAAACACAAAAGGTAAATTCTATACCTGATAAAATAGACAGGGAAATACAAGGTTTCAATCTCTTTCCTCATACTATCAACCCATTCAACAAGAAATTTTGCTAGTTGCTCCACAGTTGGGGCAACAAATACAGGCTTTTAAATGCACACATACTCACAGTCCCTTTCCAAATTTCTCTATACTTTCTCTCTGCACAGCTTCAGAACAGAAGCTGCAAGCTCATGGAAAACAAATTGTCCACAATGTGCAGCTGTAACATCCAGATCACTGAGCTTTATCTAATTTCCATCTCTTCCTAAGCTCTAAATTTTGCTGTCTTTGAGAATCTCTCCCCTGAGCACCAGTAACGACACATTAGATTTGCTGCCTTCATTTGCTTTCCAGTAGCTCTTGACTAAAGAGCCACAGAAAGAATAAAATAGTATGTTTTCCAAGGAAAGAGACAGATTCACCTGCTAGATACTTCTGTTTCCTATAGACACTTTTTAAATCCCTTACCCTGAGAAAAGGAAGCCATAACCTACTTATCTCTTTCTTCACAAAGCAGCTCTGTAAGGGCCAGCCAGCAGAGTAAAGCACCTGCTTAGGTAGTTGCAGGGTTCTGAAGTTCTATCCCCAGCCTGCTGTGCCAGCTCTGACCCCCAGGTCGTGCTGAGACAGTGATTAAGACTGGACATGGTGGTGCGCATGCGCCAGCAATCCTGGGGCTTAGGAAGCTGAAAAGGAGAATCACCACAAATCCAATCTGTGTAGTGAGACCCTGTGGACCCTTTAGATCCTGCACTAAATGCAAAAAAAAAAAAAAAAAGCTCTGTAAAAACAATATGTTTTCACATATAGAGGGCTAAGGGGCTATTCCCAAGTCAAAGTTATGAACTTTTCTGGAGAATGTTCTTTTCTCTATGGCTAAGCATGTGGACTCTTGAGATGCTTCAGGATTTGTGAAAGTTTAGAATCTCCCTAGCACTGACGAAGCCCAGCAAAATGTGGTGCCTACTAACAATCCCAGACCCATTCCCACCCACACCCCCTCCTCCTTATTCACCAAACTTCTGCTGCCCAGGCAACCCTTCCCTAACCCTCACCGTCTGTGTTTCCTCTGCGTGGAACCATCTGCCACATTCCTTGCTTCCCCACCCCCACCAATACTAGCCAAGCCCTTATCATACTCCAATATCATTCCCAAGGTCCCCTCATCAAGACACCCTTTCCTGTCATACTCCCATTCTCTGGATTACAAGGGGCCTCATGCAGTTCACTCCTGTAGCTCTCTCTCTTCTGAGCCAGTTATTCCAGTTGCCACGGGTAATGAATTGTTTCATTATTGTCAGATGTGATAAAAATATCATCTACTAAATGGGGAGCTGTATGAAGGCAGAAACTCTCTGCCTTCTTTAGCAAAGTATTAGCACAATAAATGTCTCTTGGAGAGTAGATATTAAATAAATAGTTGAGCAAGGGAGGGGGGAGGAGAGGTAAATCACTGAATCATTGTACTGGATTGGAAGGAGATCTTCCAGTTACATATATGGGACCACTTCACTGTAGAGCACATTGTAATTGAATCTTTTCCCCTATTATAAGACATATAGAAAAGTTACACGACAATATTTATGGCAGACCTTGTAGCCCTTCAATACTGAGGGAAGCTATGTAACATAGCAGTTAGGGGCACACATTTTAGAGTCAACCATTTATGTTCACAAGCCCAGCTCTGCTGTCACACAGCAGCTGTGTGACATGGGGAATTTCCCTAGCTCTCCTGACCCCCCCCATTGGCCCATCCACAACATGAGCCTAAAAATTCCTGCTCCTTTAGCAATGTTATAAAGACTAAAACGAAGTAAAACCTGTGAATTCATTGAGCATGTGACTGGCAGAAGACTACTGCCTCAATGCTGGCAGCATTGTGAACAAGGACAACAGGAGTTCTGCCAAATCAAAGACATTATCTCATATTTTGCCTTCACTCTGTGAAAGGAATATACTCTAAATTGCCATATTTTAAAAACTAGATGCTTAGAAAATAATTTATTTGTCTACGCAGAGACAATAACTCATACACTAACTTCACAGTGGGTAGCTTTAATTTTCAGAGTTAAACAGTGTGATTTAAAGTTAGACCCGGCGTGCAGCGCTGGCCCCACCCCCAGGGCACACTGAGATGGTGAATGAGTCTGGGCGTGGTGGTGCTCGCCTGTAGTCCAGCACTTGGGAGGCTGAAAACAGGAGGATCGCTATGAGCTCAATCTGTATAGTGAGACCCTGAAGATCTTGTACTAAATACATAAAAAGATTAAAAAAATAAAGTTAGGAAACCTTGTGAGTACAGAACTCACAAGGAGGATGATCTGAAAAATACTCATTTCTGGGCTCTATGAACTGAACCCCCACAAACAAAAAATTAACCACTTTGTTGAACACTTTTCTCATTTTTCTCCTAGTGGTCTCTCCCAAGAAATGGTTAAACTCACTGGCCAGACTGATGTTGAGGGAGAGCCAGTATTTACTATGAATGACATGTTTGGGCCCTGTACCTAGCATGGGCATGGTGACATGACTTGGTAATGGTAAAGCAGCGAGCACTCTGGAAGTATGATCTGGGCAGAAATCAGAATTCCATATGAACGTCCCAAGCTCTGCCACTCAGCAACCATAGTCAGAACCAGAACTGCAGAAAAGTGGCCTAGCCTCTTGAAGAGTTTCTCATAAATATACCAAATTAAAGTCAAAATGGATCAAAGATCTAAACATTAAACCTAATGGAAGAAAAAATAGATAAAACACTTGGAGACATGGGTGTAGGAATGGATTTTCTAACAGAACCTGAATCTCACAAGAAATAGCAGAATCAACAAGGAGTATTATATTAGACTAAAAAATCTGTACAGGAAGAGAATCAATCAGTATAATGAAGACACAACCTACAGGATGGGGAAAAAAATTAGCATCTCTCCCCCAAAAAACTAATATCTAGAATATACAAAGAACTAAAAACAAATTAAACCACCTTAAATTAAAGACCCAGTGAATAAATTGGTGAGAGAAATTAAGAGACACTTCACAGAGGAAGAAATATAATGATTAACAAACATACAAAAAAATTCTCAACCTCTCTGGCCATTTGAAAAATGGAAATTAAACCAGTACTAAGATTCCATCTTACTCTGGAAAGAATCACAATCATTAAGAAATCAAATAGTGATAAATCCTGGTGAGGCTGTGGTGAAAAATGAAGCCTCACCTTCATTGTTTGTGGGAGGGCAAACAAAAACAGCCTCATGGAAATCAGTATGGAGACACCTCAGAGACCTGAAATTAGAAACTCCATATGACCCTGGTATCTCCCTGCTGCACATGCAGACAAGTGTTTATAGAAGCACAATTCATAATAGCTACATCTTGGAAGTGGAAGGTATACCCATTAACAGATGACTGGCTGAACAAAATGTGGCACCCATATATAATGGAATACTACTCCGCTATAAAGAAAGATAAATTTGAGACATTTGTGGAAAATTATGCACCTGGAAAATATAGTGTTGAGTGAAATAAATATGATACAAAAGATGAAATACCACGTGGTATCTCTCATTCAAGTGAGGCAAGATACAAACAAAAGAAATGAGAAAGGACAGACAGACGGGGACAATGGGACACATAGAGAAGAAGTCCAAGGAAATAATGGTGAGGGGTGAAAAGGAGAAGAAACAAGAAAAAAAGATATGCAATTTACAGGAACCTAATAACTCCAATTAATATAAATATTACATGCTGTGACATTAAGACAAATAATATAAAAAAAAAGAAAAATGGAATGGGGAACTAGAGAAGGAGGGGAAGGAGGAAGGAAGAGGACTTTTTTAAAAAGAAAGAAAGAAAGATGCTGAAATACATATATGTACCCATTCCCCAAGATCACTGTACACTGTATGAACTGCAAACGTACAAATAAAAAAGTTTTTTAAAAGAATTCCCTAAATCAATGCAACTAAAGAACACATCTCTAAGTGAATCAATCAGCCCTGCATGGCAAAACATCATATTCTCTCCTCATGTGAGAACCTGCAAGAGAAAATGGAATCTGAAGGGTACAATAGACACTTAGAAAAAGAAATGAACTTATTCAAGGGGAAAGAGTTACTGAGTTGAGGAGAAGGACAGGAGAGGGATTAGGGGAGAGGATTTATGTATGTGAGCAGGATGGTTTGGACAACTGTACTGCGCATTTCTGCTGGATTATGGAAAGAAGCAGTTAATGCTTTAATTTGTTTCATCTTTTTTTTTTTTTATTTTAGGGAAGGGTCTACAGGGTGTTCAGGGTCTCCCTACTAGACAGGACTCATAGTGATCTGCCTGTTTTCAGCCTCTCAAGAGATGAGGTTACAGGCATGTGCCACCACGCCCAGTCTTCATCTCCTTTTTTTGATTGTTTGTACTCTTTCTCTTAATTTTTTATGCAATTCTTTCTTCCAATTTTGCATGCATATATCTGATAATATGAACAACAGGTTGGAAGACATCACTATGCATTTGCACTGGGTGACTGATGCTGACGGAGAGCCAGGACTTACTATGAATGACATGTTTGGTGCCTAGCATGGACGTGGTGACATGACTTCATAATGCAGCGAGCACTCTGGAAGTATGAGTGTAAAGGGTCCTGAATTCAATCCCTAGTACCACTACCAGCCTCACAAAAGTGCTGAAAACCAAGACATCCAGCTTCCAGGCCACTCAGTCATGTCCTCCTAACTGCAAAAGGAGCGTGTGATCTGTGTTACGATGCTTCTCCACAAGCTGGTCCTCCACTCCTCCTGGGCTTGCTGGTCTACCCAGTGAGTCCTATTTTCTTGCCAGCATTTGGGGTTGGTAAGTACGTGACGTGAAGACCAACTTGTGAATTCCCAAGGCTGCTTTTTGAAGCAGGCACTCTCCTCATGTCTTTACTTCTTCTGATCAAAAGGTGTTCTGCAATTTCAGCTTATCTTCCAGATGGGATACAGAAAAGGCAGTGAGCAAACATGCATCAGGAACCCACACTGGTGACATTGACATCTTATGCGAGTCTCTTCAGGTATTGCTCTCAACATAAACCATATCCTCAGATTAGCACCAGCAGAATGAGAGGGTTAACACAAGTCGTCTGCCCTTACTTGCATTTGTGATGTTTCACCTGCTACCTCAAAATCTCCTGCAGCCAGCCAAGGACCCTGGAGAGCAACTTTTTATTTATTTATTTTTTTTATTAAAGTACAAATATCAATCAGACAGTTTTAAGACACCTGAACGAGACAGGTTCAATAAATTAATACATTGCAAACTGTTTTCATAATGTTTTGGTATCGTACAAGGTGCATACATGGTATTATACTTACAGACATTATTATAGTAGATGTCTCTTATCAGTAAACTAAGAGTGTAGTTGTTTACTTATCTTATTTTTTATACCTGAATTTTATCAAAAATTCAATAATTATTTTCCTAGTGGATGAACATAGTACTAGAAGCTGACCTAATATCCTGTCCAACCACCATTAGTGCAAAACTGGTCAAGCATTGGCCGTGACTCATCCACATGGATGACACAGACAAAGGATCTATAGAATAATGTACAGGACTACAAGATAAACCCTGAGGGGACTTCACTGACCACATAAGAAATAGAAAGTACATGTGTTGGTATATAAGTCTTGCTCTATCTAGGTCTTACCCATCCAGCAGAAAGTATAAAAATGAAGTATACATCACAGGGCCATAATATTAAGCTAAGCTGTAAATGGCTATGGTCGACAACTTCTTTGAATAACTCACTATTGTTGTGGAATGCTGGACTGTGTTGGATTGTGTTGTTGAGTTCAAGCACATAAGTTAGTTGAATGACAATGGAGTGCCCACCTTTGACAGGTGTAGACAAAGGAGTATAAAAAGAAAAAATCATGATGTGTGTGTAAAGACAGTACAGTTGGGATAGATAATGCTGTGCTTCTACATAATCCTATGAGAAGTAAGATTTGCACTAATGGAGAGCAACTTTTACGGGCTGTATAAGCCAGCACTGAATCTGGACACTTTTCTGTCCACTCTTCTTCAACACAAAGAAAGAAAGGAAAATTAAATTGACAAGGCTTATGTTTGACTGTGTCTTCAGACCCTGGTCATGGGAAGGTGGTTGTGATGGGTCAGGAGAGCTACTCACATTATGGCCACGAAAAGGCAGAGAGAGGAGTCAGGGAGTAGGAGACACCCTTCCATGTCACACTCACGATGACCCACTTAGCACAGTGTCCAGCACATAACAAGGGCTGTACCCATGCAGTTGGTATTAATACCAATTATAAAGTGTCATTTTAAGTTAACAGCAGGTAAGAAGTCCCACATGTTGGCTGGCCTCAAGCCAGAGCTGAGATGATGCAAACGAGAGGAGTGGGCTGAGAAGTCGCTCTTCTTCCACATCACAGCCCAGCTCACTTGGTTTTAGGAGCTTCAATGTGTGTTGTTGCTTACCAGAAATTTAGATCAAAGGCAGCATGGAAACAAACAGGCCCTACCACAATGGCCACCTCTGCATGAAAGTTGATGCTGAACTATGCAAAAACAGTGCATGCATAGCTAGCACGGACACACTGTACAATAACTAGCATATGGTACAATGTCTGCAACATCTAGCTCCAAATGCAAACAACTGGCTGTTGAGTTGCTTGAAACTCCCATCACTCCTTGAGAAAAATAGATTTTAAAGTACGAGGTGTGCATTTGTAAATACAATACTCATGCTATAATCTGGAAAGTAGCACAAGAAATACCTTGCAATTGGAGCTATTGAGAGGCATTAATACAGGAACATTAACAAAAAATAAAGCATTCTTTAAGCAGCCATCTGATCACAGCCTGTGGTCTTCTCAGTCACTATTCCCAGCCTTCATCCCGAGGTGATTTCAAAGATATGCTTCCTACCATTATGACACTATGTATCTTATAATGCTAAGTGTATTACCTTTGCTCTAATTAGAAAATATAAGTTATAATGATAGAGAGGCTCCACAAAATGCCTCCCCTTTTTTATCTATCAGATTCATTGAGTGAAGGCTGGGGAGATAGCTCAATGGTCTAAGCACCTGCCTGGCAAGCACAAGGACCTAGGTTTGATCTCCTATACCACATGCTGTGACAGCTCTAGAACCAGATGTGGTGGTGCATGCCTGTAATCCCAGCACTGGGGAGGCTGACACATGAGGATCACTATGAATCCAAGCTGCACAGCAGTGAGACCCTGTACCAGAGAGAG
>PVKA01039637.1:8373-19444 GCA_004027165.1 Ctenomys sociabilis
ATATATATATATATATATATATATATATATATATATATATATATATATATATATAACAACTGCTGGTGAATTCCTGTCATCTTGTTTAGTGCAATTCTGTATAATTTTTAATGTTTTTTAAAATATATTTTAAATATAAATATTTAAATATTAATAAATATAATTTAAAATATATTTTAAATATATTTTTTTCTTTCAAAAAATGAAAAGCAACAGCAAAAATCACAGTAACAGCAAGAAAGACAAAAACCACAGATATAGGGATGTTTCAACATATGTGAATCAATAAATGTAATATACTATATCAAAAGAAAAAAGACAAAAAGTCATATGATCATCTAAATAGATTCAAAAAATAGCGTTTGCAAAGGCCTTCACTCATTCATAATAAAAATGAAACCTACATAAAATTGGAATAAATCATCATCTCAATCTAATAAAATGTATCTAGGACAAGTCGACAGCTACTTCAATGGTCACAAGCTGTAAGCTTTCAAACTAAAGTCAAGAACAACAAAAGGACATCCATGGCCATGACTGCTATTCAGTATCATTCTCAAAGTATTTATAGGTATTAGATGTGTGAAAACTACAAAAGTAATAAAGACAACAAAAGAATAACTTAAATTTTCATTGCTTTTAGATGAATTCATATCCCACATAGAAGACCATAGTAACTTCAGAAATATCCTATAGATTTAAAAATCAAATTCAGTAGTGTAGCACTATAGGAAGTCAACACTCACAAATCAACAGCATTCTTGTACACAACCAAAAACTCACAGAGTGAAATTAGAAAAGGCATGCCCTTCACAATAACATCCCCCAAAATGAAATACTTAGGATTAAATCAAACAAAAGACACAAAAGATCTATACAGTGAAAATTATAGTATTCTGAAAAAGGAGATAGAAGAAGATAACAGAAAATAGAAAGATATCCTTTGGTTTTGGATAGTGTCATAGTTTGGAGACTTGCAAAGGGGTATAATTCAATGCAGGATACACTTTATAAAATTATTTAATAATGAATCACCCAAAGAATCACATACAAAGAGTGTAGAAAATATGTCTACAAAATGATGATCAAAGAATCCAGGTGAGGGCCTGCCTGGATTCTAATACTCTGCATGAGTCCAGTTGAAAGTCTAAAACTCCTAAGAGTTACTCAAATCCAACTGGAGTCCTAGAGCGCATGACAATTCAGGACCAGTACATGGATCTGCTCTAAGAAGGCCAAAAGGTCTGTGGTGGAAGCTAGTAAATCTGTGACAGCAGAAAGAAGAATCTGTGCTAGTAGGATAATCGATCTGAACTGGAGCCAGGAATCAACCCTCAAGGTAAGCATCAGAGCACCCCTGAAAAGCACAGGCATGCTCAATGACAGTGAGGTTCTGAGCTCCTCAAAAGATGAGTAAAGCTGATTTCCCTTCCAGAAGGACAATGCTTCAAGCTTTTACAGGAGAATGAGCTGTGCGCTATCTTTGCCCTAGAGCTAGGAAGCAATGTTCAAGATAAAGATCAGTGCTCCTCAAAATGAACTGCAGCCCTTGTCAGTGCAAATGAGGGTTGGAGGTCCTCCTTTAATGAGAACAACCAAGTTCAACAAAAGCCACCAGTGTCAAACAGCAGAATGCTGCAAGAGAACCAGCAGCTCAACAACTCCCAACAGTTTCTTAAAACAGCTTTCAAAACAGCCTCTGTCAGCTCTTCATGCAGTTTTTCCTCTTATTCTTAGGTGGGCCTTATGTACAGCACTATTCAGTTCAGCTTAGTGTAACAAGTTGACCATCAGTTGACAATACACCACAGAGAGGAAAAACAAACATAGTGAAGTAGGCTATACTCCTAAAACTGGTATACAGATTTAATGAAATCAAATCAATATAGCATTAACATGTTTCACAGATCCAAAGACAACATTTCTAAATTCATTCCAAACAAGAAAAGACATGAAATTATACTACAAAGCTACTCTAATAAAATAAAAAAGAATCAGAAGGAAACCCACCTTATTAAAAAGCACAACAGAGTTCCAGCTGCACCCAGCCCAGTGAGTGTGTGGGAGAGCTTTTGGCTTCCTCTGCCCACAGGACCCCTTCAGACCAAAACTCAGGCATATGCATGAGTGAGATCAGTTATTGCATCATCTGGACCTCTGCAACCCTCCAGAGTCCCTGACCCCAAGCCTGTTGAGTGAGCGAGAAGTTCTGTGACTCTCTCAGGACTCCCAGATCCAGCCCAGCCAGGGTCTGGTGAGTGTGTGGGAGTTTCCCGATTCCCTGCACCCTCCAGACACCTCCATATGAAAACTCAGGGACTTGGGTGAGTGAGACCAGCTACCTCACCATCTGGACTCCTGCAACCCTCTGGAGCTGCCACCCCCAAGCCTGCTGAGTGAGTGAAAACTTCTGCGACTCTCTTGAGACCCCCACATCTAGCCCAGACAGGGCCCAGGTAGTGTGTAGGAGAGCTTTTGGCTTCCATGTGCCCTTGGGACACCTCCAAACCAAAACTCAGGCACTAGTGTGAGTGAGACTCTCTACCGCACCCTCAGGACCCTTGCAACCCTCTGCAGCCACTGCCTCCAAGCCCCTCAATTGCGTGAGAACTTCTGCGACTCTCTAGGGACCCTCAGATACAGCCCAAGCCCAAGCAAGGCTAGTATGTGGGAGAGCTTCTGCCCTTCACTGTGCTCCCTGGGCCAGGAGAACAACAGAGAAGCACCAAAGGTTCACTATTGTGCCAGAGGGTCAGAAAAGATTAACTTCCATATGCTTCAGCAGGAAGGAGCTGAACACAACAGCTACATGCAGGTCAGGCATAACTGTATAAAAAACTTAATAGATCTGCACCTGAATTTCAGTAAGTGCATAGGTTATAATTGCACCAAAACTCTACAACAAAGGTCAGAGGTAACTGCTACATGAAATGACAAAGACAAGGAGCAAAATGCAATCTCAGGCCTGAAAGCCACACATAACAAGAGCAGAGAAAAATAGCTGAGCTGAAATGAATGAATTAGCAGCATCAGAAGTAAAGAAACAGTAGCAGAAAGGTATAGAGGAACTCAAAGCAGAATTAATTTCTGAAATAAAAAAAGAATCTCTGATTTCATAGTATCTGAGCTAAAGAATCAAATACAGAAACATATGGAGGAAACCCAATCTCACAAGTACTTTGTAGTAAAAGAATTAATGACTGCCTCCAAACAAGATATTGATAAAAAAAATAGGGGAGATTAGAAATATGACAGAACCCATGAATGAGAAATACAGCAAAGAAATAGATCATATGAAGCACAGTTAAAGAGATATGCAGGAACCTAAAATCTCAATCACAAGGCTGCAAAACCATTTGAGTGGAAGTGAAGACAGTTTCAGATCTTGAAGACTGTGGTGCAGCTAGTGAAAAGGTGGGAAAGGGTCTCTTAAACATGATTAGGATGCAGGAAAAAATAATCCATCACTTGCAAGACAATGCAAAGATGAAAAATGTGAGACTAATAGGCATCAATTAGAAAGATGGGGTCAATACAAATGATATAAACAAATATAGGCAGAAGTAATAGCATGAAACTTCTCAAATACAAGGAAACAATCTAACATTCAGACAACTGAAGCACACAGAATGCCAAATAACTTGAACCCAATTAAAAACGCACCGAGACATATAATGGTCAAGATTCAAGAAATCCAGCACAAGAATAATATACTGAAAGCTGCTAGAGAAAAGATGTACATCACGTTCAAGGGAAAGCCAATCAGAATTATGGCCAAAGAGAGCATGGAGGAGAGTATTTCAAGTCCTGTATGAAAACACATTTCAGCCCAGACTACTATACCTGTATAACTCTGTTTAACTTTTGATGGAGAAGTGAAATAATTCCATGACAAAGAACAACTAAAGAATTTCATGATAACAAAGCCACCCTTACAAAGAATACTGAAAGATGTTCTAGAGAGGGACCAAAATGATACAGAACTCCATGAATGAAAACAGAAAGAACCCCTTAAATAGGGCAAACAATTAAACACAGGACAAAAAAGAGTAAACAACAGTAGGGAAATAACATGTCAATCACATTTCAACACATCTCAATTATAGCCATCATGTAAATGGACTCAATTCACCAGTGAAGAGAAATACACTGGCACAGTGGATTAGGAAACAAAATCCAACACTATGCTGTGCACCAGAAACACACTTAACTAAAAAAAGACATTCATAGGCATAAAGTCAAAGGATAGAAAACAATACATGCCCCAGCAACTCAGAAAAAAGCAAGGGTAGTAATCCTGTTTTCAGACAGTTTCAACTTGAAACCAAGAATGATCAAACTAAATAAAGAAGGCCACTATACATAGGTAAGGGGAAAAACTCAAGAGGAAGAGGTAACACTCATAAATATTTGTCCACCAAACACAAGAGCACCCAACTGTATAAGACAAATCTCAATGGGTATGAAAAATCTAATATCAAGTACCAGCATCTTAACAGGAGACTTTATCACACCTTTATCCCAAAATAATAGGTCAACCAGACAAAAAAATTAGCAAAGAAGTAGCAGAACTGAACCAGACCTTGGAAATAATGGGCTTGGTGGACATATACAGAGTGTTCCACCCAACCACAGCTGAATACACATTTTTTTAAAGCTAAACATGGGTCATTTTCTAAAACTGACCACATACCAGTTGATAGGGCATGATTAAGTATATGCAAGAAAACAGAAATATTCCCATGCATATTATGTGACCATTGTGCAATGAAACTGGAAATAAATGACAAAGAAAAACAGAAAAATGCCTTAAATACATGGAAATTAAACAACACCCTACACAATAATCAATGGGTCAAAGATGAAATTAAACAAAAAATTCAACAATATCTACAATTCAATGAAAATTCAACCAGAAATATTAGAATTTATAGAATGTGATGAAAGAAGTTCTGAGAGGGAAATTCATAGCTGTGAACTCACACATTAGGAATACAGATCAGGAATAAATGACCAACCTAATCCTGAAACACCAACATATAGAAAAGGAAGAGCAACTGAAACTGAAAGCCCAAACATTTAAAGAAATCATAAAGATTAGAGTAAAAATTTATTCAATTGAGATGAAGAAAACAGTACAAAGAATTAATGAATTAAAAAGCTGGTTCTTTGAAAGGATAAATATAATTGATAAACCCCCAACTAACATTATCAAAAAGAGGAAAGAAAAAATTCAAATACAAGAAACAAGGAATGAAAAGGGTGTAATCACCACAAACTGTTAGGTCCAAGATTGGGTGCCGAGAGCCGAGGCCTTGTGGAAGTTCAGGATTTACTCCAGAGGCTGTGTCGACACAGGGTCACCAGGCAACTGGGCCACAGTGACCCCGAGCCTTAGATGACTTAGGATTATATAGCACTTTTGGCAGCAAAGCAGCAAGCAGGGTGACAGAAGCCAATTGCGTGTGTTAGCTGGGCTTACATTCGAACGGATAGGATGGCTCGTATTGGTCTTTGTAATTGGGTGGTGTGGGTCATTAGGGAGGTTTGTTCTAGGAAGGGTCTTGTCGTCCTGGGAAATGTTGGTTTCAGTGGGGTTATCTTAAGAACATCTGCAAGCTGTGGGGCACGTATGGACATCACATGGACATCATGCGCTGTAGGGTAGGGCAGTAACCATAGTACCTTAACAATCTATTGTGACTCAGTAACAAGGTCTGTCTGACTCATGGAGTCTGTTTGACTCGAACCTTACAAAACTCAGTGGAAATTCAGAGGATTATCAATAGCTTTTTTGGGAATCATTATGACCACAGAATAGAAGACACAAATGAAATTGACAGAGTCCTAGAAAAGTACAGATTACATAAACTGAATCAAGAACATATAACAACTGTCAATAACCCAATAATGAAATATGAAATGCAATAAAAAGCCTGCCGACATAAAAAGTCCATATCCTGATGGATTGACAGCTGAATTCTACAAGAAATTTATGGAAGATGTGATTCCTATACTCCTCAAACTCTTCAAAGAAATTGAAAATGAAGGAGTCCTCTGAAAACCATTCCTGGAGGCAAGTATTATACTGAAAGCAAAACTAGGGAAAGACACAACTAAAAAAGAAAACAACAGGCCAATCTTGCTCCTGAATGTAGACGAAAAAACCCTCAATAAAATCCTAGCAAATAGAATAGAGCAAAATATCAAGAAGATCACATACCATGACCAAGTAGCATTCATCCCAGGAATGCAAGTAAGGTTCAATATCCAAAAACTACAAATGTAATGCACTATCTTAATAAAGCAAAATCTCAAACCCACCTGATCATCTCAATTAATGAGGAAATAGCTTTTGACAAAGTCCTCCACTTATTCATGTTCAAAGTCCTACAGAAAATGGAAATAGAAGGCCTCTACTTCAAGTTGATAAACGCCATCTATGATAAGCCAAAGGCTAACATAATTCTAAATGAGGAAAGAGTGAAATCTTTTACTCTCAGATCTGGTACAAGACAAGGATGTCCTCTATAAATCCTACTATTCAATATAGGTTTGGAATTGTAAGGTACAGCCATTAGAAAAGAGAGAAAAACAAAAAGAATAAGACTACATAAAGAAGAAGTTAAAATATCATTATTTGTAGATGGAATGATACTTTACTTGGAAGACTGAAAAACCTCCATCAAGAAGCTACTAGAATTGATACACAAATTCTGCTATGAAAGCATAGCAGAATACAAAGTTAATACTCAAAAGTCAATAGCATTCCTCTACACAGATAACAAACACACTGAGAGGGAAATTAGATAAACAAGACCTTTATCAATAGCACCATAGAAAACGAAATATCTTGGAATTCACTTAAGCAAAGAAGTCAAAGATCTTTTCACAGAAAATTACAGTACTCTAAAAGAGGTCGTAGAGGATTTCAGAAAATCGAAAGATATTCCCTGATCCTGGGTAGGAAGAACCAACATTGTGAAGATAGCCATACTCCCAAAATTTTGTACAGATATAAGGCAATCCCAATCAAACTATCGACATACCTCCCAGACCTAGAGATATCATTCCAAAAATTTATTTGGAACCAGAAAAGATCTAGAATAGCAAAGGAAATCCTGGCAAAGGCAAGGCAGGGGGCATTACAATTCCTGACTTGAAATTATACTACAAAGTTACTATGATAAAATCAACATGGTGTTGGCAACGAAATAGACCTGAGATCAATGGAATAGATTAGAAAATGCAGAAGCCTCTACAAACACACTCAGCAATCTGATATTTGACAAATGGGCCAAACACGTTCACTGGAAGAAAGATATCCTCTTTAGCAAATAGTGTTGGGAAAATTTTATCTCTACGTGCCGAGATCTAAACAATAAAACAGAAGACTTGATCAGAACCCTGTCTTGTCTCCATTTCTCATGTCTCCTGTCCCGTTCTTATCCCCACTCCCCCTCTAGGGATTCATCGACTTACCCGTGGGTCAGGTTAAGTTTCCAGCAAGTAATACCCAAGGTCGGGGCCAGATGTTGCACGGGGGATCCAGTGATGGACGCTGTTTATGAAAGTCTGCCAAAATAAAAGTTTAGGAAAGAGGATCAGTCAATGCGGGAACCTGCTGCGTTTACTCAGGTCTCAGTGAGTGAATGGCTATCAGGGGTCAGGAAATGAGCCAGCATGAAATATTTGTTGAAAGTTTAGGTAAGGCTGTAAGGGCACAAGGAGTAAAGGTTAAAATTAAGGATTTGCTTCAATATTTTGAATGTATTAAACAGGTTTGTCCATGGTTCCCCACCGAGGGAACTATTGACCAAAAACAGTAGAACAGGGTTGGTGATGCCCTCAAGGATTATTATGAGACTTTTGGTTCTGAAAAAGTCCAAGTTATGTCTTTTCCTACTGGGACCTGATAGATGAAATTTTGTCACAAAGGCATTGTGACCCACTTGTCCACAGCTAATGTGATACAAAAAGGTGAAAATATATTATAGGGAGAGGAAAAAAAGAGCAAGACATGAAGTCTGGAGAAAAAGATTTTATGTCCTTTGACAGTGATAGTGAGGAAGACTATGATAAACAAAAGGAGGACAAAGAGCCCTCCAGGGGCTTGCATCCTGCTGTTAGGGAACAAAAGGCTGAAATGGAAACTAAGAAGCCAGAGCCACCTTCTGGGGGGGAGATTATCTCCTATGGAAATCAGAGTATATGGAAAACTGCAAAGATACTGCCAATCGAAATGCACAAGCTGGCAATGGATGGAATTTTGATATGTTAACAGGAGGCGGTAATTATGCTGTCAAGGATGCACAAATGCAGTATGACACAGGTCTCTATGCTCAAATTCAAGCAGCTGCCACTAAGGCATGGAGGAAACTGCCCACTAAAGGGGATGTAAATTCCCTCTCACTAACATTAAACAAGGACCAGACGAGCCTTTTGCAGATTTAGTCCACCAGTTGCTCACTGCGGCTGAAAGGATTTTTGGCAGCACCAATGAAGGTACGGATTTTGTTAGACAATTGGCTTTTGAAAACGCTAATGCCGCCTGCCAAGCTTCCATTAGACCATACAAAAAGAAAGCTGATTTAACGGGCTATATAAAAGCCTCTGTTCTGCTATTGGAGCTGCCTACCAGCAGGGTCTTGCTATGGCTGCTGCCTTACAAGGATATATGGTCAGACAATTTTTATTTCAACAAAATAAAAATAAATGTTTTAACTGTGGAGAATTCGGTCACTTCGTTAAAAACTGTTCTTTTAAATTGCAAACAGTTGCTTTCAAGTGACTGGGCGCCGCTGCCAGAGGGAAGGGCACAAACAGATCAGGGAAGGTCCCATGCTCCCATCCAGTCACATCTAGGCTGAACCAGACAGGCATCTGCAAGATAGGTTCAGCCGCAGAGGCCATGGCTACAGGGCCCTAGCTCCTTTAAAGCTTCAGGTAATGTGGGCTCAAGAAAACCTTTTTAAGTGCTAAGAACATTAAGCTGATCCTAGCAGCTGGACCAGCACACCTGTGCAGTGAAATCAACCAAAGATAGCCAGTGCTAAAGGTCTCCAGGTTTTGTTTGGTGTAATCAATGGTGTTTATTAAGGGAAATCAAAGTTATAATTCTATCCACCCAAATCATTGTTTAAACCACACCAGATTCTTATGTTGCACAATTGGTCATCTTTGCTGAAAATTTTAAAATTGTTAAAATTAAACAGTTGGTTAGAAAATAAAAATAGCTTAAAGGAAAAATGGCTTTTCAAATGGGAATGTGGGTGGCCTCTAGGTGGGGCAGCTCCAAAGGTGTAAGGCCATTGTCCCAAGATATTTTAAAAGATTACTTAAATTCTTTTAATTCCTAGTTAAGTTTGATTGCTTCTTTTAGTATTCTAAATTAAAATCAACATTAAAATTAAGGCTTTGATATTTTACAAACAAATGTAAAATTTTAAAATAATGTATAAAAGCTATGTGGTTTAAACAGTTACTTGATTTTGGCACACCATTTAAATAATAAAAGGCCTAGTGGTGGCCTTCAAAGGCCATTCTGTTACAGCAAAGGGGAGTCAATCCTGCCAATTTCACTTGTCAGTATCTACTATTGAATTTTAATACTTTTACAGCAATAGAATGACAAACGAGGTAAGAAGAAGAAGGCTAAGAAGGGTCCTTTGGAGAGATCTCCATACCAGACAATGGAAGGGACTCAGTCCACAACTAACCTGGGGCAAAGGGTGTGCTTTTGTTTTTCCAGATAATTCTAATCGACCTCTGACAGAGTGTACCGTCAGGCTGTACCAAAGAAGTTAACAGCGACCAGGCTAAATCCAGCCCGGGGCCTCCTCAAGGAACTGACCAAATGGAAATATGAAGTCTAAATAGGTGACAAAATATGTAAAAGTAATTAAGTTAAATTTTTTCAGTGTTGTCAAAAAATACAAAACATACACATTGTTATAACCTGACCAAAGCGCCGCCATCCTGTTCTGAAGCGTTGGCTTACTATAACTTTACCAGTTGTACAACTGGTTGACGCTAGCAACTCCATTTTGACTCTCTGATTCACCTTTGCTCTGGTTCCCTGATTCCGAGAATTTCTAAAGGCGATTGTTGGGAGCCGTGCAAGCAGCAGCTCGGGATCCCTGGGTAACAATGTAACAGCTTGGCGCTCCTTGTGGGTTCCGCCTTGGTATGTTTGGAATAACAGGAAGTAGAGTGTGGCCCTGCCCTGTCTGTCCATCCGGACAGAATGAGGGGGCTGCCTGGCAACAGAGCATGATTGGCTGTACGCTTGTATGTGGCTGCTGATGATTGGCTTAGCTATACTATAAAAACTGCTGTGCTTCCGCAATAAAGCGAGATCTCCCCTTCCACGAAGAAGGCAAGGTGTGTCTGAGTTTTCCTTTCTGCGCCCGACAACTGGTGGCCCGTACGGGGACTAGAAGTGTTTTGGCCGGACCAGGAAGGGAAAAGGGCTGCTGCATCTTCCTTGCTGGCGAGGCAGTTTGCGCTGCGGCTCTGAATCTCAGGACTCACCTTGGGTAAGCACCCCCGGTATTGAGGGGTGGGTGGTGGACGCACCACAGGTCAGCTCCGGATAAGAGGGCTGGGTCAGCTCCAGATAAGAGGGCTGGGTCAGCTCCGGATAAGAGGGCTGGGAAGGTCGGCTCCGGATAAGAGAGCTGGGACTACCCTAAAGAGGCAGGGACTGCCATGAATAGGAAGGGACACCAGGAACTGGTGGATGCCATATAGTGGCGAAATAGAAATTAAAACAGAACAATGGGTGCTGCATCAAGCCCAATTTTTTAGGCTCTAAAGGAGCTGCTGTATGCAAAAAAGCTCAAGTTGAGCAAAAGAACCTTGGAGAAATTTCTTGAAGAGCGTGATATGTAGCTCCCTGGTTCGCGGTGTCCGGAAGTCTCACGGTACCATCCTGGGACAAACTAGGAAGAGATTTAGATTTAGCTAATGAACAAGGGACACTAAGGGCTGGAGTGAGACGATTTGGCTGTTGATCCGGGGATGCTTGGAGGGCTGGCAAGATAGCTCAGCGGTCTAGAGCGCCTCTCAG